>JASANA010009026.1:0-36771 GCA_030248095.1 Ptycholaimellus sp. GST1_10
AATTCTGAAAAGAATGACTGAGCTGGGTTCGAACTGGCCAGTTTCATTTAGCCATCCAATCGCTTATACCACTACACCACTGGTGCATATGGCTCCATGGTGTGACTAAAGAGCTATGATTAAAGAAATATATGAGGCCAAGGGAGCCAGGGAGGGCGGGGGGGGGGGAGAAATGAATACCTACTATCGTCCATTGAATAGATGCGGAGAAGAAGGAGAAGAAGAGAAGAAGAAGAAGAAGAAGAAGGAGTTCGGACATATGGTTTTTTGCGTTTTTCACCCTAAAATCAAACGTTTTGTGCAAAACTCAAAAGATAAACTATAGTCAATTCGATGTTGCTCTTTCCACTGGTGAAAGAATTAGAGCGATTGGATCCTTCTGTGACGAGCAATCGCCTTATCAAATTTAAGATCTAGCAATAACCCTCAAAACATACACCTGGGTCGAAAAGAGGGGCTTGGCGCTGACACTTCGCTAAAGCTCCGTAGTGTGGCTACCCTGGCAAGGGCACCGCACTCGTCGCGCTCGCCAACTGCCCGGAGGCCGTGATGCTGGACTGTGGTTTGAGGAAGGAGACGTTGAAGTTTATGCGAATCTGAGAAGCCGAAGCTGGGTACTAGACTGATAGAGGATGGTGAAATGGAGGCCTTAAGAAGGGGAATGGGCAGTGCACACAGACAAGATGGCGGCGTCGGAGGGAGGGGGTGGCAGTGCAGCGGGTAGCGAGGGACAAGGAAGGGGAGGGAATGGAATGATAGCGTGGGAGCACGTGAAGGAGTGGAGGTCGCTAAAGGTTTTGAATACCAAAGACATGTCGTCGCACTACGGTTCATTGCGCTTGCTGGAAATCTGAAATCTGAAATTTGATTTGAAATCTGAAAACATTGCAGTACAAGGTGTTCTACGCTCTTCCTGACAAAAGCTCAAAGTCTGCTCGTGAGGCCCTGAAGAAGCTGATTGGCGAGTTCGGCAAGATGTCCGTCATCATTTGCGACCAGGGTCACTTCCAGTTTTTTTGTCTCATATTCATAGATACAGCTGAAGTCTTAAAGGTGGGGAGTTCATGGGGCGTTTCAGTGAGTTCTGTGCGGACGAGGGAATCGAAATCCGCAACTCTGCCTCCTACCATCCACAGACGCAAGGACTGGGCGAGAGGTTTTTGTGTTTCCCTTATGACTGTCAAGGGTGTTTCAAGATGGCGTCTCAAGGGCAAATCGGTCGCTGAAGCAGATCCTCCGCTGTGAGAATGTGGAACGGAAGAAGAAGTGGGATTGGCCCTCCGTTCTGCCGAAAGTCCGTCTGGCCCTGAACACGCTGCCTCTCCGAGCGCTAGCCTACAAGTCCTCCTTCTTCATGCTCATGGGATTCAACCCTCGAACCATCAACATCGATCTTCGTTCCATCCCTGCTGAGGAAGGTCAGCATGTGCATTTTGCTCTTTTCTGCATATGCATGTGTGAGCATCTTTTCAGACTGTGTCGAGCGCCTGCCAGACACGGCCTCCGCCGACTCCGCAGTCTCCGCAGACTCCGCCGACAGCCGCAAGGAGGCCGCCGACAGCTGCAAGGAGACCGCCGATTCCCACCCAGACACAGCCGACACCGCGGACTCTGCTGACAGCCGCAAGGGAACCGCTGACTCAGCCGACTCCGCCAACAGCAACCAGGACACCGCCGACTCAGCCGACTCCCACCGAGGCACCGATGAAAGTGAACTGGAAGTGGGACACAGCGGAAGCGAAGAGGAGGAGACGTCGAAGAAGATGGCGGAGGAAGCAGATATCCGAAGCGCTCAACTGAAGTCCATCCGCCACGAAGGCCGCGCCAGTATCAAGAAGGAGCAGAAAGTGATGAAGGCTCGATGGGACGGCTTGCATGCTACGGATACGAAGCAGTTCGCAGTCGGGGCTGAGGTGATGGTGTCAAATCGGAGAGATGAACAGCGAAAGGCGAACAGAACGGAGACGTGGCGTGGACCCTACATCGTCAAGGCCATCACGAAGAACAAGACCTACCGGGTGGTCCCCGGTGAGGAGAGCCTCAGCAAAATCAAGGGTCCTGTCAATCGCGACCGCCTCAAGGACTTCGTGAGGCCTCAGGATGGACGAGACGGGGGTGTGCAGAAGAAGAAGACGGACGCGGGAGAGCAGGAAAGCGGGAAGCAGAAAGAGAGGTGCGAGGACAACTGCGTTTGCGTTTGCGTTTGCCCATGCATCAGGAAGCGCCTTCCCAGCCTAAAAGACCAGGTTCCTTCCAACAGCTTTTCTTTTTTAGAACCTATAAAACAAGTAAATGCAGATATATGCTCAAATCGAAGTTGGCCGCGAGTATGGGACTAGATGCGAGGCAGGCATTTGTCGCGGTATGATGCTGGTGAAGCAGGTGGAATTCGGCCCACAAAATGACCAACCGCCCTTCCTCGCTTTCTCTCTCCATGGGACAAGCCAGGACGAACTGGAGGACTTCATTGCTAACGTATCCCATGCTATTCAATATCCTATCATGAAACATGCTACGATCCACAGATGCCGCTGGCGGTGGCGGGGCCGAAGGAATCGTGGTACCACCTTGTCGCCATCACTGTCAACTTGGGCGGGGAAGACCACTTTGGGGCGATTTTCTCCAGCCGCGGCCGCAAGGGCGAGCACTTCTTCTACGACGGCAATGCGGTACACTCCCTCAAGCCTCACTACACATCCAAGAATTTCCCCCATTTCAGGTGCCGATGGTGGAGAAGTTCCGATTGGTGCCCCTATTCAACATGCTGGACAGGAAGAAGGCCAGCCCAAGCTTTGCTGTCTATGGCAAAGCCTTCAAATGATTCTCTATTCTTGCATTCATATTGTGTACTTCATTACTTCTTTAATCAAGTGCCAATTACTTGCCAATTGCTTTACTTTTTACCACTTCTACTTGCCAATCGATAAAAAAACGAAATTTTGCCTGGGCTCACGATTGCATATGCAGAAGTGAGCCAGCTCAGGATTGCATATGCAGGCGTGAGCAATTTCTCCGGGCCAGTGGCCGAGTGGTCTAAACTGCTCATCTCTGCATATGCAATCGTGAGGCAGCTCATCTCTGCATGGTGCAGCTCGGAGCTGCATACCCTCCGACTATGCAGCTCGGAGCTGCATACCCCCTGGCTATGCAGCTCGGAGCTGCATATCTGTGCAGCTCGGAGCTGCATACTGCTCATGATTGCATACAACACCGGCGTTTTAGTGATTCTAGTCCAAGAGTTGCAAGGCGTCCTGAGTAGCCAGTGAGTGGGATGTGCATGCGACAGCGTCTGAAAACGTACCGCGTGAATCGCCTCTGTACAGACTCTACCCTTTTTGACTCTGCTGCTGTTGAGGGCGACCACACAACTGAGGCATATTCCACATGGGGACGAATGTAGGTTGTGTAGGCGCGTGTTAGCAGTTGAGGGGAGGCAGTATGTAGGGCCTTTTTGATGAGGTGTGAGGCAAAGGTAGCTTTGTTGATGGCAGAAGTTATGTGTGAGGAGAATTTTGTTGATGTAGTGATCAGGAGGCCCAGGTCTCTTATTCCCTCTGCTGGGGCTAGCAGAATTTCGCTTCCACCTACTTTGTAGGAGGGGCATTGACCTGGGCCAACTCTGAATCTAGTGCATTTGGATGGAGCGAGGGTTAGTTGCCACGCACTGGCCCATGCAGCAATCGTTTCGAGGCCTAGATTGATGGCGGTGGAGCAGGTTGAGGCCAGCCGAATGTCGTCTGCATATGCCCAGTGGCCTAGGGAGGGTATTTGGGCTAGTCGGTGCATCAGGGGCAGCATGTACAGGTTAAAGAGAATTGGTGAGGATGAGCCACCCTGGACGATTGATGAGGTTACTTGGGCGGGGTCTGACAGGGCCTTCCCAGCTTTCACCTGCATTTCGCGTCCACATGCAAATTCGCTGATCCATCTGATGAGCCGGTGTAAGCATGTTATGGAGCAGTTTGGGGAAAGTGACGGAGTCAAAGGCTTTGGCAATGTCCACGTTTATCACATCGACCACCCGCTGACTCCGAAGTCCTTGTGAGAGAAAGGCCTGGAAAGAGAGGAGTGAAGTGGTAGTAGACCTGGTGGGGCGGAAGCCATGCATGGATGGCGGCAGGATGCGTGCACTCTCTAGATATTCGTTTAACTGCTTGGCAAGTATGCGGTCAAAAATTTTGAGGAGGCTTGGTATGAGCGCTATTGGGCGGTATGAACTGACAGCACTCGCGTCCCCCTTACGCTTGTAGATTGGGCGGATATAAGAGCGCTTCCATTGGGAGGGGAGGGCCTTTGTGACGGTGCAGAAGTCAAAAAGAGTTCTTAGGGGCATGGCAAGACTGTGCCTACCCGCCTTGATAAAGGCGGGGGGAATGCCGTCAGGCCCACAGGAGCGCTTTGGCTTTAGAGTTTTTAGCGCTTGCCTGATATCTGGCAGTTCGAGTGCCAGGTCTGAGAGAGGCGGGTGGTAGGTGTGAGTGATAGGAGGGGCAGGAGTGGGTGGTTGGCTGCAGTCAGGGGGGCCAAACACTGGAGGAAGTCTGCCATTGTCTAGCTGGAGGGCGCCGGCAAACTGCTGGCAAAGCAGCGTGGCTTTTTCCCTGTCTGAGTGAGCTAGGGAGGCTTGGTTTTGAGCGGAGAGAAGAGAGGAGGGGCGCTGAAGGGGGGGCAGTGCATTGTCCTTTTTTCCCGTGCGCCTGGCTATGAGTTTATAGAGTGGAGGGCCTGTGGAAAGCTGGTTGCAATTGCTGCCAGGGGGAGGGCGCAGTAGTTGCTCATCTTCACGCCTAAGGTCCCTGACTACTGCTAAGCGGATTGATTTGCAGAGGCGCTGATAGGATCTTGTTTTCCTCACTGAACGGTGGCGACTTGGAAACAAGTGCCAGCGAAGGCAGAGGAGGCGTCTAGTGCGAGGGGAGAATGGGCTGCGGTGAGCATTAGGGTGAGAAGGCATGCGGGACGGGACTGTGGCCTCAATGGCCTCTGCTAGTATTAGTTCCAGGAGAGCACAGAAATCTGAGGAGGAGCTGCATGTCCCAGCTAGATACCCCCAGTCTACACTGCTGAGAAAGGAATTGAGGGCCGCCGAGTCCACTTTGTGCCATAGGCGGATGGGGGGGCCCTGGGTGAGCGGAGGCCCTTGGTCCTGAGCAGAAGGGGCAGCTGCCAAGGCAAAGGAAGCCGTCACTGACCTGTGGTCGCTGAGAATCAGCTTGGGCCCAACTGCCGCTGAGAGAGGAGGGAGGTCAGAGGAGGTGAGCAGGAGGTCGAGTAGGTGTGTGCCCCGGGTAGGAGAGGTGACCTGCTGAGTGAGGCCAGCAGCGGAAGCCCAGTGGAGTAGCTGGCGCCCGGCAGAGGAGTGGGCTGTTAGTGTGTCCCAGCAGATTTCAGGGAAGCAAAGATGGGCACGTCTATAAATAATAGGCGTTAAATATAGACGTATAGCTGTATATTTCATCGAAATCGATTTACGTTATATGTTAGGCGGTAATTTTTTTTGGTCAAAAACAGCGAATATAACGCCTATTTCATTTCCGGTCACCGTCTATTACCGTCTATTAACGGCTATTTTTAGGGTTCTGGAGAGGCGTTTTGAAGGCCAGAACAGCGGTCAAAAGAGCATGGGAGCAAAAATGTTCACACATTTTGTTCAGAAAAATCAACTTTTCCTCTGGAGGAGCCTCCCTGTCCATATGTTGTCACATGTCACTATGTTTAAGCATAGAGAGCCTCCCCCATCACTATGTTTAAGCATAAGGAGCTTCCCCCCTCCCTATGTTATAGCATAGGGAGCCTCCCCCGTCCCTATGTTATAGCATAGGGAGCCTCCCCCCTCCCTATGTTATAGCATAGAGAGCCTCCCCCATCACTATGTTTAAGCATAAGGAGCCTCCCCCCTCCCTATGTTATAGCATAAGGAGCCTCCCCCGTCCCTATGTTATAGCATAAGGAGCCTCCCCCGTCCCTATGTTATAGCATAGGGAGCCTCCCCCCCTATGTTATAGCATAAGGAGCCTCCCCCGTCCCTATGTTATAGCATAGGGAGCCTCCCCCCACCCTATGATATAGCATAATGAGCCTCCCCCCTCACTATGTTTTAGCATAGGGAGCCTCCCCCCTCCCTATGTTATAGCATAAGGAGCCTCCCCCGTCCCTATGTTATAGCATAGGGAGCCTCCACCGTCCCTATGTTATAGCATAGGGAGCCTCCCCCCTCCCTATGTTATAGCATAGAGAGCCTCCCCCGTCACTATGTTTAAGCATAAGGAGCCTCCCCCCTCCCTATGTTATAGCATAAGGAGCCTCCCCCGTCCCTATGTTATAGCATAGGGAGCCTCCCCCCTCCCTATGTTATAGCATAAGGAGCCTCCCCCGTCCCTATGTTATAGCATAGGGAGCCTACCCCCTCCCTATGTTATAGCATAAGGAGCCTCCCCCGTCCCTATGTTATAGCATAGGGAGCCTCCCCCCTCCCTATGTTATAGCATAAGGAGCCTCCCCCGTCCCTATGTTATAGCATAGGGAGCCTCCCCCCTCCCTATGGTATAGCATAGGGAGCCTCCCCCCTCCCTATGTTATAGCATAAGGAGCCTCCCCCGTCCCTATGTTATAGCATAGGGAGCCTACCCCCTCCCTATGTTATAGCATAAGGAGCCTCCCCCGTCCCTATGTTATAGCATAGGGAGCCTCCCCCGTCCCTATGTTATAGCTTTGGGAGCCTACCCCCTCCCTATGTTATAGCATAGAGAGCCTCCCCCATCACTATGTTTAAGCATAAGGAGCCTCCCCCCTCCCTATGTTATAGCATAAGGAGCCTCCCCCGTCCCTATGTTATAGCATAGGGAGCCTCCCCCCTCCCTATGTTATAGCATAAGGAGCCTCCCCTGTCCCTATGTTATAGCATAGGGAGCCTACCCCCTCCCTATGTTATAGCATAAGGAGCCTCCCCCGTCCCTATGTTATAGCATAGGGAGCCTCCCCCGTCCCTATGAGAGAAAAAGATGAGGAGAAAAGCACCACAGAAGATCAAGAAGACCAATAATATATTAGACGATAGCCTGTAGCGCCTATATAAACGTCAAAACGTCAAAGATATCATTTATAGGCGATAAACGGTAACGTCTATATACGGCTATCGCCTATATATATATACTAGTAATATTGGTCAGTGGCCGCTCTTCGCGCGGCCACCTTTGTAATAATGCCAATTATAAATTGACAAATGGTAAAATGACAAAATATTTTGACATGATCAGATAAGACATTGCAAACTGCAAAAGAAAACGTTTAAACTCTTTATTTGCTGCATTCAAAATCACTCGTGGCATTCAAATTGTCCAACACCAATATCCCAGATCCTAAATGGTTCATTTACTACATTTGCATTCGATTTTGCAATCATAATGCAAAATGCAATTTAATTCTCATGTCCAATTAAGCACACGCTTGGATATCCAAAGCCTTCCATGAAAGAGCCCATATAATAACAATAAAACTTCGGCAACCTGGGTAGATCAAAATTAGCAAAATGGACATCAGTCAATTCGATTTGTTAAATTAATTTTGTTAAAATATTCACAAGACAATGATGGGATCTGAAAAACAATTGTTGTAGCTTGAATTTAAAAAAAAGTCCGACAGAAAAAGTTTAAAAATGGAGGAGTTATGAAGGAGTAAAGTCAAAAAAGGGGCAAAAATGGCAAAAATCGAAACGTTTTCACTCATAATTTATTATTGAGGAAAAACCGTGAGGACTTCCCTTCATATTTTGGAGAACTCACTGAGATCTATCCAAAATGCTACCATATGCCTCGATACACTTTGAAACCATACGGCGCCAAGGCCATCCTGAAAATGCTATCACGCGTATATAATAAGATATAGACGATAGTCGGTACCGCCTATATATGTCAAATATAAAATATATTGCCTTAGCCGTTATATTTGACGTTTATATGTATATAGGCGGTACACCCATTTCCGTTATCTTTTATAGCCGGTAGCCAATCTCAAACCAAGTGCCCATCTTTGCAGGGAAGTTGAGGTCCCCAGCAATGATGGTCGGGCAGTTTGGCGGGCCTCTTAGCAGTGCAGAGAGAGTTGCCAGGGCAGGCTGTAGGTGATTGGCGGGCAGATTCGGCTGGCGGTACCAGCAGATGAGGCGTGTGGGGGGCGCTTTTGGGGCCAACGCAATAAAGGCTGCACAGATCTCAGGGGAGCAGGCCGGGTCTGGGCTGGGCATGGGGGAGGGCACTGGGCAGGTATGGGCATGCAGTCGCTTAGAAATCAGAATACACACACCACCACCTTTAGAGCTGCGATCAAGTCGAAAGACATGGTAGAGCTGGGATGGGTCGAAGAGGGCAAAGGGGATTTCTGGGGAAAGCCAAGTCTCACATAGCAGGATTATGTCAAATTTGTCTGATTCTTTGTCTCAAATTGTTGCACTCACTTCTGTCTTCTGGTGAGGTAGGCGCCAGCAGTCTGAGCAAAGGAGGCGGGCTGATTGAGTCCGTAGCCGGGCATGTCCACCAGCACCATGACCTTACCTACCTGTCTTCCCCAATTGTTGCACTCACTTCTGTCTTCTGGTGAGGTAGGCGCCAGCAGTCTGAGCAAAGGAGGCGGGCTGATTGAGTCCGTAGCCGGGCATGTCCACCAGCACCATGACCTTACCTACCTGTCTTCCCCAATTGTTGCACTCACTTCTGTCTTCTGGTGAGGTAGGCGCCAGCAGTCTGAGCAAAGGAGGCGGGCTGATTGAGTCCGTAGCCGGGCATGTCCACCAGCACCATGACCTTACCTACCTGTCTTCCCCAATTGTTGCACTCACTTCTGTCTTCTGGTGAGGTAGGCGCCAGCAGTCTGAGCAAAGGAGGCGGGCTGATTGAGTCCGTAGCCGGGCATGTCCACCAGCACCATGACCTTACCTACCTGTCTTCCCCAATTGTTGCACTCACTTCTGTCTTCTGGTGAGGTAGGCGGAGAGGTAGGTCAGAGGAGGTGAGCAGGAGGTCGAGTAGGTGTGTGCCCCGGGTAGGAGAGGTGACCTGCTGAGTGAGGCCAGCAGCGGAAGCCCAGTGGAGTAGCTGGCGCCCGGCAGAGGAGCGGGCTGTTAGTGTGTCCCAGCAGATTTCAGGGAAGCAAAGATGGGCACGTCTATAAATAATAGGCGTTAAATATAGACGTATAGCTGTATATTTCATCGAAATCGATTTACGTTATATGTTAGGCGGTAATTTTTTTTGGTCAAAAACAGCGAATATAACACCTATTTCATTTCCGGTCACCGTCTATTACCGTCTATTAACGGCTATTTTTAGGGTTCTGGAGAGGCGTTTTGAAGGCCAGAACAGCGGTCAAAAGAGCATGGGAGCAAAAATGTTCACACATTTTGTTCAGAAAAATCAACTTTTCCTCTGGAGGAGCCTCCCTGTCCATATGTTGTCACATGTCACTATGTTTAAGCATAGAGAGCCTCCCCCATCACTATGTTTAAGCATAAGGAGCTTCCCCCCTCCCTATGTTATAGCATAGGGAGCCTCCCCCGTCCCTATGTTATAGCATAGGGAGCCTCCCCCCTCCCTATGTTATAGCATAGAGAGCCTCCCCCATCACTATGTTTAAGCATAAGGAGCCTCCCCCCTCCCTATGTTATAGCATAAGGAGCCTCCCCCGTCCCTATGTTATAGCATAAGGAGCCTCCCCCGTCCCTATGTTATAGCATAGGGAGCCTCCCCCCCTATGTTATAGCATAAGGAGCCTCCCCCGTCCCTATGTTATAGCATAGGGAGCCTACCCCCTCCCTATGTTATAGCAAAAGGATCCGCCCCCGTCCCTATGTTATAGCATAGGGAGCCTCCCCCCTCCCTATGTTATAGCATAAGGAGCCTCCCCTGTCCCTATGTTATAGCATATGGAGCCTCCACCGTCCCTATGTTATAGCATAGGGAGCCTCCCCCCTCCCTATGTTATAGCATAAGGAGCCTCCCCCATCACTATGTTTAAGCATAAGGAGCCTCCCCCCTCCCTATGTTATAGCATAAGGAGCCTCCCCCGTCCCTATGTTATAGCATAGGGAGCCTCCCCCCTCCCTATGTTATAGCATAAGGAGCCTCCCCCGTCCCTATGTTATAGCATAGGGAGCCTACCCCCTCCCTATGTTATAGCATAAGGAGCCTCCCCCGTCCCTATGTTATAGCATAGGGAGCCTCCCCCCTCCCTATGTTATAGCATAAGGAGCCTCCCCCATCACTATGTTATATCATAGGGAGCCTCCCCCCACCCTATGTTTTAGCATAGGGAGCCTCCCCCCCTCCCTATGTTTTAGCATAAGGAGCCTCCCCCGTCCCTATGTTATAGCATAGGGAGCCTACCCCCTCCCTATGTTATAGCATAAGGAGCCTCCCCCGTCCCTATGTTATAGCATAGGGAGCCTCCCCCGTCCCTATGTTATAGCATAGGGAGCCTCCCCCCTCCCTATGTTATAGCATAGAGAGCCTCCCCCATCACTATGTTTAAGCATAAGGAGCCTCCCCCCTCCCTATGTTATAGCATAAGGAGCCTCCCCCGTCCCTATGTTATAGCATAGGGAGCCTCCCCCTCCCTATGTTATAGCATACGGAGCCTCCCCCGTCCCTATGTTATAGCATAGGGAGCCTACCCCCTCCCTATGTTATAGCATAAGGAGCCTCCCCCGTCCCTATGTTATAGCATAGGGAGCCTCCCCCGTCCCTATGAGAGAAAAAGATGAGGAGAAAAGCACCACAGAAGATCAAGAAGACCAATAATATATTAGACGATAGCCTGTACCGCCTATATAAACGTCAAAACGTCAAAGATATCATTTATAGGCGATAAACGGTAACGTCTATATACGGCTATCGCCTATATATATATACTAGTAATATGGGTCAGTGGCCGCGCTTAGCGCGGCCACACTTCATTTCTTCATATCATATGAAATCACATCATTCTTTTTATTTCTTCTTTCAAAAGCAATGAATCGAGTCTGTTGATCCCGGGCATCAATAATATTTACTGAAATGAAATTAATTTTATATCTCAACAAAAGAAAAGTCAAAATATTAAATTCAACCAGTTTTGGAAGATTGGAACATCCACTGATCAGAATTGCAAGTTAAAAAGATCTATGACTGTTAGCCTCGCACACAGTCAACTTGACCTCTGGAATTGAACATCTGCATATTCTTACTTATGAATACCTTGCAGCATCAGCTCACTGAGTAGAGCCCAAATCGCGAAAATTGACTTCACTCAATGCAATTTTTTAAAAAAATAATATCAAAAAAGTGAAAAAGTAAATTAATGGTCTTGAACAGAATTGTTTTGCCTTGAATTGAAAAAAAAGTCCGACAAGAAAAGTCAAAAATTGGATGAGCAAGCAAGTTTCAAAGTTAAAAATGGCCAAAATTGAGAACGTTTTCAATCACAATTTTTTTCAAAGGAAAAATGGCGAGGACTTCCCTGCATATGTTAAAGAACTCACTGAGATCTATCCAAAAAGCTATCATGTGCCACGATTTGATTAGAAACCATACGGCGCCAAGGCCATCCCCAAAATGGCATCACCCGTATTATATAAGATATAGACGATAGTCGGTACCGCCTATATATGTCAAATATAAAATATATTGCCTTAGCCGTTATATTTGACGTTTATATGTATATAGGCGGTACACCCATTTCCGTTATCTTTTATAGCCGGTAGCCAATCTCAAACCAAGTGCCCATCTTTGCAGGGAAGTTCAGGTCCCCAGCAATGATGGTCGGGCAGTTTGGCGGGCCTCTTAGCAGTGCAGAGAGAGTTGCCAGGGCAGGCTGTAGGTGATTGGCGGGCAGATTCGGCTGGCGGTACCAGCAGATGAGGCGTGTGGGGGGCGCTTTTGGGGCCAACGCAATAAAGGCTGCACAGATCTCAGGGGAGCAGGCCGGGTCTGGGCTGGGCATGGGGGAGGGCACTGGGCAGGTATGGGCATGCAGTCGCTTAGAAATCAGAATACACACACCACCACCTTTAGAGCTGCGATCAAGTCGAAAGACATGGTAGAGCTGGGATGGGTCGAAGAGGGCAAAGGGGATTTCTGGGGAAAGCCAAGTCTCACATAGCAGGATTATGTCAAATTTGTCTGATTCTTTGTCTAAAATTGTTGCACTCACTTCTGTCTTCTGGTGAGGTAGGCGCCAGCAGTCTGAGCAAAGGAGGCGGGCTGATTGAGTCCGTAGCCGGGCATGTCCACCAGCACCATGACCTTACCTACCTGTCTTCCCCAATTGTTGCACTCACTTCTGTCTTCTGGTGAGGTAGGCGCCAGCAGTCTGAGCAAAGGAGGCGGGCTGATTGAGTCCGTAGCCGGGCATGTCCACCAGCACCATGACCTTACCTACCTGTCTTCCCCAATTGTTGCACTCACTTCTGTCTTCTGGTGAGGTAGGCGCCAGCAGTCTGAGCAAAGGAGGCGGGCTGATTGAGTCCGTAGCCGGGCATGTCCACCAGCACCATGACCTTACCTACCTGTCTTCCCCAATTGTTGCACTCACTTCTGTCTTCTGGTGAGGTAGGCGCCAGCAGTCTGAGCAAAGGAGGCGGGCTGATTGAGTCCGTAGCCGGGCATGTCCACCAGCACCATGACCTTACCTACCTGTCTTCCCCAATTGTTGCACTCACTTCTGTCTTCTGGTGAGGTAGGCGCCAGCAGTCTGAGCAAAGGAGGCGGGCTGATTGAGTCCGTAGCCGGGCATGTCCACCAGCACCATGACCTTACCTACCTGTCTTCCCCAATTGTTGCACTCACTTCTGTCTTCTGGTGAGGTAGGCGCCAGCAGTCTGAGCAAAGGAGGCGGGCTGATTGAGTCCGTAGCCGGGCATGTCCACCAGCACCATGACCTTACCTACCTGTCTTCCCCAATTGTTGCACTCACTTCTGTCTTCTGGTGAGGTAGGCGCCAGCAGTCTGAGCAAAGGAGGCGGGCTGATTGAGTCCGTAGCCGGGCATGTCCACCAGCACCATGACCTTACCTACCTGTCTTCCCCAATTGTTGCACTCACTTCTGTCTTCTGGTGAGGTAGGCGCCAGCAGTCTGAGCAAAGGAGGCGGGCTGATTAAGTCCGTAGCCGGGCATGTCCACCAGCACCATGACCTTACCTACCTGTCTTCCCCAATTGTTGCACTCACTTCTGTCTTCTGGTGAGGTAGGCGCCAGCAGTCTGAGCAAAGGAGGCGGGCTGATTGAGTCCGTAGCCGGGCATGTCCACCAGCACCATGACCTTACCTACCTGTCTTCCCCAATTGTTGCACTCACTTCTGTCTTCTGGTGAGGTAGGCGCCAGCAGTCTGAGCAAAGGAGGCGGGCTGATTGAGTCCGTAGCCGGGCATGTCCACCAGCACCATGACCTTACCTACCTGTCTTCCCAAATTGTTGCACTCACTTCTGTCTTCTGGTGAGGTAGGCGCCAGCAGTCTGAGCAAAGGAGGCGGGCTGATTGAGTCCGTAGCCGGGCATGTCCACCAGCACCATGACCTTACCTACCTGTCTTCCCCAATTGTTGCACTCACTTCTGTCTTCTGGTGAGGTAGGCGCCAGCAGTCTGAGCAAAGGAGGCGGGCTGATTGAGTCCGTAGCCGGGCATGTCCACCAGCACCATGACCTTACCTACCTGTCTTCCCCAATTGTTGCACTCACTTCTGTCTTCTGGTGAGGTAGGCGCCAGCAGTCTGAGCAAAGGAGGCGGGCTGATTGAGTCCGTAGCCGGGCATGTCCACCAGCACCATGACCTTACCTACCTGTCTTCCCCAATTGTTGCACTCACTTCTGTCTTCTGGTGAGGTAGGCGCCAGCAGTCTGAGCAAAGGAGGCGGGCTGATTGAGTCCGTAGCCGGGCATGTCCACCAGCACCATGACCTTACCTACCTGTCTTCCCCAATTGTTGCACTCACTTCTGTCTTCTGGTGAGGTAGGCGCCAGCAGTCTGAGCAAAGGAGGCGGGCTGATTGAGTCCGTAGCCGGGCATGTCCACCAGCACCATGACCTTACCTACCTGTCTTCCCCAATTGTTGCACTCACTTCTGTCTTCTGGTGAGGTAGGCGCCAGCAGTCTGAGCAAAGGAGGCGGGCTGATTGAGTCCGTAGCCGGGCATGTCCACCAGCACCATGACCTTACCTACCTGTCTTCCCCAATTGTTGCACTCACTTCTGTCTTCTGGTGAGGTAGGCGCCAGCAGTCTGAGCAAAGGAGGCGGGCTGATTGAGTCCGTAGCCGGGCATGTCCACCAGCACCATGACCTTACCTACCTGTCTTCCCCAATTGTTGCACTCACTTCTGTCTTCTGGTGAGGTAGGCGCCAGCAGTCTGAGCAAAGGAGGCGGGCTGATTGAGTCCGTAGCCGGGCATGTCCACCAGCACCATGACCTTACCTACCTGTCTTCCCCAATTGTTGCACTCACTTCTGTCTTCTGGTGAGGTAGGCGCCAGCAGTCTGAGCAAAGGAGGCGGGCTGATTAAGTCCGTAGCCGGGCATGTCCACCAGCACCATGACCTTACCTACCTGTCTTCCCCAATTGTTGCACTCACTTCTGTCTTCTGGTGAGGTAGGCGCCAGCAGTCTGAGCAAAGGAGGCGGGCTGATTGAGTCCGTAGCCGGGCATGTCCACCAGCACCATGACCTTACCTACCTGTCTTCCCCAATTGTTGCACTCACTTCTGTCTTCTGGTGAGGTAGGCGCCAGCAGTCTGAGCAAAGGAGGCGGGCTGATTGAGTCCGTAGCCGGGCATGTCCACCAGCACCATGACCTTACCTACCTGTCTTCCCCAATTGTTGCACTCACTTCTGTCTTCTGGTGAGGTAGGCGCCAGCAGTCTGAGCAAAGGAGGCGGGCTGATTGAGTCCGTAGCCGGGCATGTCCACCAGCACCATGACCTTACCTACCTGTCTTCCCCAATTGTTGCACTCACTTCTGTCTTCTGGTGAGGTAGGCGCCAGCAGTCTGAGCAAAGGAGGCGGGCTGATTGAGTCCGTAGCCGGGCATGTCCACCAGCACCATGACCTTACCTACCTGTCTTCCCCAATTGTTGCACTCACTTCTGTCTTCTGGTGAGGTAGGCGCCAGCAGTCTGAGCAAAGGAGGCGGGCTGATTGAGTCCGTAGCCGGGCATGTCCACCAGCACCATGACCTTACCTACCTGTCTTCCCCAATTGTTGCACTCACTTCTGTCTTCTGGTGAGGTAGGCGCCAGCAGTCTGAGCAAAGGAGGCGGGCTGATTGAGTCCGTAGCCGGGCATGTCCACCAGCACCATGACCTTACCTACCTGTCTTCCCCAATTGTTGCACTCACTTCTGTCTTCTGGTGAGGTAGGCGCCAGCAGTCTGAGCAAAGGAGGCGGGCTGATTGAGTCCGTAGCCGGGCATGTCCACCAGCACCATGACCTTACCTACCTGTCTTCCCCAATTGTTGCACTCACTTCTGTCTTCTGGTGAGGTAGGCGCCAGCAGTCTGAGCAAAGGAGGCGGGCTGATTGAGTCCGTAGCCGGGCATGTCCACCAGCACCATGACCTTACCTACCTGTCTTCCCCAATTGTTGCACTCACTTCTGTCTTCTGGTGAGGTAGGCGCCAGCAGTCTGAGCAAAGGAGGCGGGCTGATTGAGTCCGTAGCCGGGCATGTCCACCAGCACCATGACCTTACCTACCTGTCTTCCCCAATTGTTGCACTCACTTCTGTCTTCTGGTGAGGTAGGCGCCAGCAGTCTGAGCAAAGGAGGCGGGCTGATTGAGTCCGTAGCCGGGCATGTCCACCAGCACCATGACCTTACCTACCTGTCTTCCCCAATTGTTGCACTCACTTCTGTCTTCTGGTGAGGTAGGCGCCAGCAGTCTGAGCAAAGGAGGCGGGCTGATTGAGTCCGTAGCCGGGCATGTCCACCAGCACCATGACCTTACCTACCTGTCTTCCCCAATTGTTGCACTCACTTCTGTCTTCTGGTGAGGTAGGCGCCAGCAGTCTGAGCAAAGGAGGCGGGCTGATTGAGTCCGTAGCCGGGCATGTCCACCAGCACCATGACCTTACCTACCTGTCTTCCCCAATTGTTGCACTCACTTCTGTCTTCTGGTGAGGTAGGCGCCAGCAGTCTGAGCAAAGGAGGCGGGCTGATTGAGTCCGTAGCCGGGCATGTCCACCAGCACCATGACCTTACCTACCTGTCTTCCCCAATTGTTGCACTCACTTCTGTCTTCTGGTGAGGTAGGCGCCAGCAGTCTGAGCAAAGGAGGCGGGCTGATTGAGTCCGTAGCCGGGCATGTCCACCAGCACCATGACCTTACCTACCTGTCTTCCCCAATTGTTGCACTCACTTCTGTCTTCTGGTGAGGTAGGCGCCAGCAGTCTGAGCAAAGGAGGCGGGCTGATTGAGTCCGTAGCCGGGCATGTCCACCAGCACCATGACCTTACCTACCTGTCTTCCCCAATTGTTGCACTCACTTCTGTCTTCTGGTGAGGTAGGCGCCAGCAGTCTGAGCAAAGGAGGCGGGCTGATTGAGTCCGTAGCCAGGCATGTCCACCAGCACCATGACCTTACCTACCTGTCTTCCCCAATTGTTGCACTCACTTCTGTCTTCTGGTGAGGTAGGCGCCAGCAGTCTGAGCAAAGGAGGCGGGCTGATTGAGTCCGTAGCCGGGCATGTCCACCAGCACCATGGCCTTACCTACCTGTCTTCCCCAATAGTTGCAAAATGGGAACCCAAATGGAGCAAGAGGCAAGAACCTGAAAGAAGTCGACGGTCTTGGTGTGTCCAGGCCGAGCGGAGGTGGCAACGCGTAGGCGGCTGTCGTGGAATAGGCCAGCAATCAGCGAGGACTTGCCCACATTGGAGTAGCCCATCATGGCTATCTCAATCGGAAGCTTCCTTTGAGATGGAAGCAAATGAGTATTTGTCTATTTGCGAAATGTTGATGAATAAAGTTTAGGAAGTGAGAGAGAGGTGAGAAGGTGTTGAGGAAACCTCGGGCAGGCCAAGGTTGGGGCAGTGGGAAGGATTGGAGGCCCGGGCGGCGCAGAAGATGCCGCGGCCGCTCTTGTCCGCAAACAGGCGCTCCTTGGCTTCCAGCTCCGACCGACTCGGCTGGAACTGACGCTCCTCCGGCAGCAGCAAGGGCTCCTGCAGCTTTTATTGGACTTAGCTTGGGATAGGTTGAGGCTAGGTGATTTCGGACGCTGTTTAGACAGCAATGAGAAATAAGTCTACGGCTTAGGTCTAAAGCAAAGTCTTGGGTATGAGCACTGGCCAACCTGGACATACTGCTCCAGCTCTAGAATGGGATCGGCGTAGTAGGCATCTTTATCGAGGCCTCCTTTTCGCATCCTGTCCAGCCCACTTTTCAGCCTCCGACATGGCAGCAACAGTTCCCTCCTGCTTCCAAATACTCGCTTCATGACCCTATAACATTATTCTTCTATTTCTTTGTCTTTGACAAACTTGTCAATTATTATTTTGTGACTTTTCAATCGAATGCTTCAAGGTAGTCGTGAAGAAAATAATTTCAAAGTAAAGTTAAATTTATCGCTGGCAGTCTCAGCCTCATTTTCCAAGTCTATGCAATCTGCGCAGTAGTCAGAAGACAGGAGGACCGTAGCCTAGTGACGCGCACGGGTTGCGCATGGGCCTAGAGCGCAAGCGCAACCGCAGGGCAGCACACACACCCCGATAGCCCCAGCCATTCCATTGAGGCAGGAGCGCAGGCAGACACCGAGACACATCCACTCCGCACCTCTCCTCAGCTCCCTCAGCCACAGCCGTCAGCTCCCTCTCCGGCTTCGTCAGCCAGAGCTCCTCCTTCCAGCACCGCTCCCAAACTCGCCACCATATCGCCGAAGAGCAGTCCCATGGAGCGTCGCGGCGGCAAGCGTGGCGCCGAGCGCAACGGCGGCGGCGGACCCGACTATCGACGCACCGAACGGTTACCCTTCCCTCCTCCTTCTACACCCTCTACACTCTCTACATCTTCAACAACCTCATCGGCATTCCGACACCAGCCTACCACTGCCTTTCAGTCGTGTGGGATGAGTGGGAGTTGGGAGGGAGGGAGGAACTGGGGCCTTGGTGGGGAGGAAGATGGAGGCAGTGATGACTGGGAAGAGGTCGGAAGGGTGAGGCTGGACTTGTGGCCTGGGGAATAGGGTTGTGGAGGGTGGGCTACTGTGGGTGGGAGTGGATGGGATGGGATGGATTGGGAGTGGATGGGAGGCGGCTGTTTGCGGAAGCAGCGACGGTGGACTCAGGCGTCGTCGATTTGCATCAATCTACGCGCTTAGTGGCCGTGAAGAGGGTGTGGAGGGGAGCATCTGGTATGGGTAGGGGATGGGTGTAAGGCGGAGATCATTCCAATGTGGGACTGGCAAAGACTCGGCCTTTTCTTCCTGCCCTGGCCAATGCGACCCTGGTTAGCGCCAGGCAGAAGCCTAACGGATCAGTCAGCTTTCGTTTCTTTGAAGAATGAAGAATCGTCTGTTTGACGAAACTTCAAAAATCTAAAAAAGAATTCAAAAACTTTAATGAATTTTAAATCTATGCATGAATTTAGCGAGAAGATAAATTTCAATTTCGAATGCATTTTTCAAATTTGTTTTCTCAATTATATCATTAAAAAATGTTTTTCTATCAGATCAGTGTGTCTGATTCCGTAATTCTGCATTTTCACAAAATACACAATTATAAAATACAGGATATTTTGATTTTATAAAATTGGGCCGATTTTGATTTTATTTTATTCCATAAGAAATCTGTGTGTCGTTTTTAATGCGTGTTGCTTTCATTGCATGCTGCCTTTAGTGTGAGTCTTCTTTAGTGCGCCACAAACTAAAGGCGACCGACAGCCAAGGCATACCTATACTGCAGTAACAAGCAAAAAACGCTGCTGCAAGCGAAAAACCTTGGCTGTGTTTCGCTTTTAGTACGTGTCGCCCTTAGAGCGAGTCTCTGTATTTTCACAAAATACAGGATTATAAAATACAGGGTATTTGGATTTTTTAAAATTAGGCTGATTTTGATTTTATTCTATTCCATAAGATATCCTCTGAAGCAGACACACTGGTCAGACCACGTTTGATAATTTTTTAAGATTTGCATATGGCAGCAAGTAAAACTAATGACGAATGCAGTTAAGGTAATGATTAAATAGCAGAACAAAACATGATTTAAACGTCTGTAATACTTTTAGAGGTGCTTACGTTTGTCAGAAGTATAAACTAATCCAAAAAATGTTGTCAACTAGAAAAGAGTAACTCTTGGTTAAAAGTAAAACAGGCTTATTTTTGGCTTATAATTTCAAATCAAAAATTGCTTCAAAGTATTTTAAGACTAGCCAGAGGAATGTTTTACCCCATATATTCACCACATGGAATAGTTAGTTGTATTGCTGTTTACCCCCCCCCCCCCCCCCACCCTGAAATAAGTCTATGACCATATCACACAGACAGTTTTCTGTGTGATACGGTATTACGTTCATCTCGACTGCAAATTAATTTAGTAGTGTCACTCGGTCATTATGTGCACGCATTGTTTCTAGCGTAACTTCCAATTTTGTTGAAAAAAGTAAACAAAAAATTTTAATTTCGGTTAATAATTTGTCAAATAATTTGTTTTACTTTTAACCAAGAGTTACAAAATGACAAAAACATAAACTAAATTGCTCTGCAAAAAAAACGACTTTTAAGCAAAATTGGTATTTTTAAATCATTTTTATTGTTTTTAAGCTAGACTTTTAAAAATATTTCAAAAATTTTGGACTATGCACTGTCTTGTTTTCCTTATGACTTCCTCCCCCTAATGAATTCACCCACTTAGCATGCCATTCACCAATTTTTGTGCATGGTAAGGTTTTACCAAAGCCTTCAACATCATTACAATTGAATGAACCTCGGTTGAAACTTGAAGATTGCAAAAGGGTTTTTGCTTGCTTGAGTTTTTCCAAGCTGTTTGAGGTTTGGCGAACACTGAGCCTTTTTACAGAGTTTTAAGCAGTCTATGGTAAAACATTCTATGTGGGTGATTTCTCAAGTGGGAGCAGTGCATGGGTTTCATTTGTCAATATTGAAATATTGAAAATTTTCGCTGGTCATCTAAAGCCCACTTTTTCTTGGAACTTCAGTTTTTGATCATAACTCGCTAACATAGCAACATTTTATCGCATTTTTTCACCATTTTACGAATTTTCTGCATTTTTGAAATTTTCAACTAGTGTACTGTTTCAATACGAACGGCGTTTTTTGAGTGTTTTTTGCAAAGCGATATGCGATCGCTAAATTTGAAAACCTACACGCGACAGTTGATACATACTATAGCTTTTTTATACCATCTTGGTTCCCCTTTTTTCGGTGAGAATGTTTTGTTTTCCCCAACCTCAACATGCCTCCCACTACTGGGGGTATGAACATGCCTGAGATTAGGGCCTGGGGGGGAGGCTGATGATGGCAGCTAGTGTAGTAGTTGGGGGTTGGTGTAGGAGCGAGCGTGGTGACCGCGGAGGAGGCGGAGGAGGGGCGTACATTCGGGGCGGGGATGGCGGGCGTCTGAAGCCGATGCCGGCGCTGGAGGAGATCGAGGCCACGAAGAAGAAGTTCACGGGGCGCTGTCGCCTCTTCGTCGGCAACCTCCCCGCCGACATGGAGGAGGCCGAGCTCAAGAAGCTCTTCCAAGAGTTCGGCGAGATCGCCGAGTGCTACATGTCCGGCAAAGGATTCGCCTTCATCCGACTCGTTAGTGCCCTTTCTTTTCCCTGCCCCCCCCCCCTCTACCCTTCACCCTTCACCCTACCCCTTACAAACTCATTCCCACTCCCTATACTACCGTGCACCAACCTCTGGTCAGAGAAGTTGGGAAGAAGAAATGCGAGAAGACCTTGGTTGGCAAAGAAGAAGCAGAAAAAGGCTGAAAGGACTGAGAAAAGAAGAATCAGACAGAGATTGGTGGTGAGGCATTGTGCGAATTTCCAGAAGTCTTCCCGGGAGGGTTCCATTTATACCTTTCCGGAATGGAGTTTTCTGGTGCGTTTCGATGCAAGATGTTGGGTATACGCAACGTAGTTATCAATTTGTTTTTGCCATTTTGGTGGGGGGAGCAGTTGCCTAAGGGCAGATACGAAACAAATGGTTGTTTGCTTTGCTTGCAATTCCTTAAAAGGCGAATGCCCACCAGGACAAGATATTTGAGTAAGACCAGTTTTGAGGAACACGCCAGAACACACGTAGATGGCATAAAATTTCGTCAATCATGGTGTATAAGATCCTGAGCAAAAAATATAATTCCTAACATTATATGGGACTTTTCTTGGGCAAAGATGGAGGGCACAAGAAGTTTTCGCCCTCCCCCGGTGTTGGTTGGTTTACCCCCCCCCCTTTTTGGGTCAAAGTTGGTTAGATGGTAGCAAATCTAATAAATTTCTTTTCAAATTTTGAAGCTTGGAAGCTGGAATAGTTGGTACCGTCCAGCCAATTTGGTTGGTCGGTTTCATGCCACTTGGGAAAAGGTGGTGGTTGGTTTGGACCGGGGGTAGAGGGGTCTGGACGAGTACGTACTGAAGCCAGATAACGTCATCCTAAAACGGGGCTAGCACAATGATTATCTCGTCGACACACAAAGTGTGTCCAGCTTTGCCTTCTCATTCTGGGCCTGAAGAAGGCCCTTCCCTGGATATCCCACTCAATACCCTCAGTAGTAGACGAAAACCGTACCAGACCATGCCAAAGCCTCCGGACCCACGAAATCTTCTCCACCCGTTCACTGCCTTTCTTGACTCGTACTCGCTCTGTCTTTCCCAGCCCCTAGTGGAAGATGTGGAAGGTGGGGGAAGGCAAAGTGGGCAAAGGTTCTGCAGGACACTCGTGCGCATGCGGAGGCAGCCAAGGAGGCACTGGACGCGAAGTCCATTCGCAATCGCTCCATCCGCGTCCGCTTCGCCGTCCACGGAGCAGCTCTCCGGGTGAAGGAGCTGTCGCCCTACGTCTCCAACGAGCTCCTCTTCCAGGTACACTCCCCACCCCCTTTCCCCTCCTGCCCTCCAGCAAGAAGGGGTTGGTGTGTGACAGGCGTTCAGCCAGTTCGGGGAGGTGGAGCGAGCGGTGCACATCGTGGACGAGAAGGGGCGGCCGATCGGGGAGGGCATCGTGGAGTTCGCGCGCAAGGGCGGCGCCCTGGAGACCATCAACCGCGTCGGCGCCGGCGTCTTCCTCCTCACCGGCGACCCTCGCCCTGTCACCGTCGAGTTCCTCGAGGTACCCGCTCCACCCCTTGCTTCCCTGAATGGGGAGTAGAGGAGGCGCTCCTTGCAGGCGAAGGACGAAGAGGATGGGCTGAGCGAGCGGATGGTGCAGCGGAATGCGCAGTACGCGCGGGAGCGGGAGCTGCGGCCGCGCTTCCCGCCCGACGGCAGCTTCGAGCACGACTATGGCATGAAGTGGAAGGAGCTCTTCGCACAGGAGAAGCAGCGACGGGAGGAGCTGGACAACGAGCTCATTCAGGTACACTCCTCTTCGTCCGCCCCACTCACCTATCAGCTGTGATCGGTTGACAGGCTCGCCAGCGGCTGGAGAGTGAGATGGACCTGGCCTACCAGGACTTCCAGACCGCCCAGCTCCGAGAGGACCTCCGTCGACGACAGGAGGAGCTGGACCGCCTCGAGGCCTCCAAGCAGCAGCGCATGGAGATGCTGCGCTCCGGCGGTGGCGGCCCTGGCTTCGGTCTTTTTCCCGCTCCCTTCCTTCGCTCTTCAACTAGTCGTCTGCAGGCATGGGCGGAGGGATGGGCGGAGGGATGGGCGGTGGGATGGGTGGGGGAATGGGAGGAGGAGGCATGGGCTTCCGGGGCCCAATAGGCGGCATGGGCGGTGGGATGGGCGGTGAGATGGGCGGCGGAGGCTTTGGACGAGGGCCGCCGCCGATGGGTGACGGCTTCGGGGGGCCTCCGCAGCGGGCCTTCGGAGGCGCCTCCGACGTCTTCGGCTCCCCGGAGCCACTCGGCTTCGGCGCTCCTCCTCCTGAGGTCCTTTTCACTCTTCATCCACCCTTCATCCAAGCACTCACCCCTCTCTCTATTTGTTCAGCTGGCTCGCGGTGGCGGGGGCTTCGGCGATGACGGCGGACGGAGCAGCGAGGTGAACCAGCTCATGAGTCTGTTCAAGGCTGGCGCGGGAGGCGAAGAGGTTGCCCCTTTCACCCTCATTTGTTCAGTGAAGGAGTGGAGGGTGTTGTTTAGCCGGCGGGCTTCGGTGCACCTCGAGGCTTCGGAGAGGAGCGGGGAGAGGAGATGGGGGGAGGACGGCGGGAGGGGTTCGGGGGTCGCCGCTCAGGCCCCGACTACACTCCGCCCAAGCGTCGTCGTTGATTCAGCTATATAGCCTCAGATAGCTTTCTCCCAAAATAGCCTTTGATGTTGTGGCGGTGATTTGCTTCTTTTAATTGATTCCAAGCATGGCTGAGGGCTCTGCGATCAGTTGCACCCATATTTGTCCTGTGTCACACTGTCTTACCGCTTTTGCTTGCTACCCTTCTTACATTTTTCCCACCTTGGCGCCAGCCTCTCTCTTCTTGAGTCTTTTGCACAGAGTTTGATCTTTTCATTGTCTCAAGCGATTGGTCATGGAGTAGAATAAAGAAAACGTGACATTTGCTTCAGTGACACACGATATTGGAAATTCTAGGTAAATGTTGGAAGTGCTGTATAAATACTCACTTTAATTGCTCCGTTCTAAAACACTCGAATGAAGGACTGCAGAACTGAGCTCTTCTACAATTTCACAGACATTTATTTAAACGTGTTTTGGCAATGGGTGGCCGTCAAACGTAGTGAAGTCATGAAAGAAAAAACTCAATACAAGTAAGACAGTATGTATTCTGCAGGTTTGATACATTTTGCTGCTAGTTTGATTCTCTGATTCAGAGCGCCTGAGACCCGTAGATGATCGAAATGGGGGTTGTATGATTTGGGGCCGCTAGCTGTGGTTGCTGGATAAGGCGAGGCTTGCCACTTCTGCACGCACCAGCAATCACCTCCCCTCTCGTCAAAGCTAATGGAGGCAGGCCAGCCTATGCACCTAAACATCGCCATTACAGCTCCAACGCCTCTAAATGCCTCGTTCGAATGTCAGCTTCATAGCAACCAGGCTTAGCAATCATTGCAGCAATGGCGGTGGGGCTGAGCATATGCCAGTGTTTTGGTCTATAGGCAGTTGTGAGTTGGCTGAGCTATGCGAAGTAGACTTATGCTGTAGACGAAGTAGATTTCGTTTCGTTTTTCACTTTTCTTTAGCCACTGCCAATGAACAGCAAAAGTTCACATTAGCACCGAAAAGAGTTTGAATTATAAATAAAAGTAAAAACTTAAAGACTTATAAAAGTACAGATGAAATAAAGCAAAAGCGTGAATTCATTGGTCCAGGAATCAGGATGCGGGGACTATGGACGGCGCGCTTTGCTCTCTATTTCACTGGTTCGCTATTGACTGTCAAACTTTTGATGAAATTTCAATGCCACTCCTTTCCAGCGCTCGTCGTAGTTGGACAGCTGGTCAGCGACGTCGGTAAGGATAGGAAAAGCGGACACTGGGAGGGCGGCCAAAGTGAAGGCGCTGCAGAGGTGTGGGAGAGCTGCGGAGGGTATGCAGAGAGCGTGGGCGTTGGAAAGGTCTGCTTCGCAGCAGTGACGGGGGAGAGGATGAATTTCACGGCGGCGGAGGCCTACTGCCAGCGGGAGGGCGGCTTCTTGGCTGCGCCCACTGACGCGGAAACCTTGGCGGCCATAGCCAGCCGACTCACGGTTCCCAGCCAGTCTTTCCTGGGCTTCTGAATACGCTGTTTGGGTTGAGGGGGCATACTGGGTGGCGCTTGTGCAGGAGGATGTCAGCCAGGAGCCGGACGGGGGCTGGTTCTGGCGGCTGCCGAATGGGAAGCGAGGTGAGCTCATTTTGTCCTCCTATAAACCTTTCTTCAGCCAACAGTTTTCCAGAGGAGTTTAATGCCAGTTTCTGGAATTCCGGAGAGCCCAACAACTGGGGCGATATTGAGCAAACAGCAGTTCTATTTGTTCACCGTCGCCAGGGCACAATGCGCGATGTGGCAGCGACAAATAACGAGCTGCCGCTTTGTCAGTTTAATTACGAAGGTCAGTCAGGCGCAAATCTTCCTTAACTTTCTCTTTCTTCAGCGCAGAGTGAGGCCCTTTATCAAAGCCGTAGTTTGCTTGCTGGAACTAGGGTTGGGAGCGAATTTCCAGCTACTAAGGCCAGCATACAAAAAGGATATTCGGGATTGACGTTACAAAGGCCTTCAGTTGATGCTCAGATTGGTTTCAGCAGAGCCAGAAGCTGAGACACGCAGCCAGCCAGCCTCTTATGCCACCGAGGAAGGTATGCTTCACACTCCATCCTCAAAAGACCCTCCTCAGCAGGGATGGGCCTTGAGGCATGGCCAAGTGTGAAGGGGACGAGACGGGCGTGGAGGTGAACGGCTCCTGCTTCGCGGTGCTGGAGAGGGTGGCGCTGAACTTCAGCGAGGCCCAGGCCTTCTGCCGGCATAGCGGCGGGGCCCTGGCCGCACCCGCCGCCCCCGGCGCTCTGGCTTATCTCAGCCAACACCTCAAGAGTGTCCTCCCAGTATACACCCCACCCCGACCCAGCCTAGGACAGAAGAAGACATGGCTGCAGAACCACAACTTGTTCTGGCTGGCGCTGGTGCAAGAGGAGGGTAGCGAGGAGCCGCGGGGTGGCTGGTTCTGGCTGCTGCCGGGTGGTGGACGAGGTGAGTGCGGCCTCCCCTTCAGAGGCTAAAGGAATGGGACCTACTGCAGAGGTCTTCGATGAGAGCCTTTGGAGCCCTCTTGAGCCGAGCAACGCGGATGGGCAAGAGAATCGCGGAGAGCTGCATGCGGACATTGGCCGAATGAACGATGAAAAGGCACTCAGCCAGCGGTGGCCGATCTGCCAGTTCTCTGACGGTCAGTGTGTCCTTTACTTCTTCTAATGCCTGCCTTTTTCCAACATCCTTCCCGATCCCGGTTCTCGGGTCACAGGCGGTCAATAGAACAGAGTCAACCGTGTTTCAGCATAGCATTAAGTTTGCGTGTTTTTGATAGTAACTCAATGAAGGTTTGGCCCGATGCCGAGCTGAGGAGCGAAGCGTGGAGGCTGATGGCTCCTGCTTCGCGGTTCTGGACGAAGAGGAAGTGAGCTTGGCCGAAGCCTGGGACTTCTGCCGGCGGGAGGGCGGCTTCCTAGCAGCTCCCTTTCGCCCGGCCGCACTTCAGGCCGTATCCGCCCTCCTACACCAACTGGTTCTCTCCCTACAACAACTCAAGCCTTTGGGAGCAAAGTTTGGGCTGAAGATGGGCGTGAAGCGTCTTTGGGTGGCCCTGCTCCAGGATGACGGGATCCAAGAGGCGGACAGCGGTTGGTTCTGGCACTTGCCGGACGGTCGCAAAGGTTCAGGCCTTTAGAGCCCCTATTCACTATCTTGATCATACGTGACCCGACCCCCCCCCCCGCCCCCCCCCCCCCCCCCCCCCCCCCAAAGCAACCAACCAACTTTTTGCCTGCGACCCCCCCCCCGACCCCCCCCCGGTCCCAACCAACCAACCCAGTTTTTTCAGGACCTACCTGACCAACCAACCAACTTGGCTGGGAGGTACCCCCCCCCCCGGGGCCCCCGGGCCTTCCAACCAACCAAGTTTTTGAAAATTTAATACGAAATTTAAGTGGTTTGTTGGTGAATATCAAAAATTTTCCTTGCTGGTGCAAGTTTTGTGCCCAATTGGGGTTTTTAGGAGCACTTTTTCGTTAAAAAGGCCTATATTTTGCAAAATTTTCCCATTGCACTAAGTAATCAACCAACTTTGTTGAAACCCCAAATAACCCCCCCGGTGGGGGGGGGGGGCCCCCGGGGCGGGGGGGGGGGGGGGGGGGGGGGGGGGGGCCCCCGCCCCAACCAACCAACTTTGACCTGGAAAAACCCGACCGGGGGGGGGTGGGGGGGGGGTAAAATCAACCAACACCGGGGGGGGGGGGGGTTAATTTTTGCGCGGGCGAACGCGGCCAGACGCGGAGGGCAGGGCAGTCAGAGCTCCGGAGGCCGGAGGGCATGGGTGCGGAGGCCCCGGAGTGTAGCCTGGCATGCGAAGCATGCTAGGCGAAGCGTAGGGGCCGTAGCACCCGTGCCCGGAGGCCGGAGGAGCTCTGGCGCCCTGCCCGAAGCGGCGGGCGGCCAAGGCCAGCTTAAGCAGTTACACTATTTTTGTGTCCGTCTGTCCGCATATATATATATATATATATATGTCTGTCCGGGACCCGTACTCCGCGGTTTTTCAACGAAATTGGCTGATTTTTTGCATGAAAGTCCGCCTGGGTGATATCTCCAGGCCATTTTTTGGGCTTGGCGTAATTTTTCGATTTTTGCCCAAAACTCAATTTTTTGATGTTTCAAAGTACGAAAATTCATAAATCACTGGTTTTTCAACGAAATTGGCTGATTTTTGGCAGGTACGTCCGTCGAGGTGCTATCTTGAAGCTGGCAAAAGGAATTTCCGAAATATTTGTTATTTCTCAGTTTATGGCCAAAAACCTAAATTCTTGATGTTTCAAAAATTTGAACATCCATAAATCGATGGTTTTTCAATGAAATCAGTTGAATTTTGGCATGTACGTCTCTAATGGTGATATATTGAAGTTGATAATAGAATTTTTCGACACATTTATTATTTCTTGATTTATAGTCAAAAACCTAAAATCTTGATGTTTCAAAAATTCGAACATCCATAAATTACTGGTTTTTCAATAAACTCAGTATAGATTTGGCAGATACGTTTGCTGCGGCAGTATCTTAAAGCAGTTAAAAGGAATTGCTTAGCTTATTTTCTGGAACAAAGGCCGCGCATCTTGGCAACAGCCGAGAATACCTTGTTTAGTAGGGACACGTATGATCTTGATGAGGCTTATACAGAAGCACTGGACGCCAGCCTCTGGGGAGACGGTGCTCCGAACAATTTGAATGACCAGCGCTATGCAAATCTCCGCCTGGAATCGGCCAGAATGAATGACGTGCCGGGAAGCCTTCTTCGCGCCCCGCTTTGCCAGTTCCCTTACGGTTGCAGCTATCAGTCGGAAGAATAGGGGCGCTTTGAGCGTTTTTCTCTAAACCCTATATGCTGCCAGCAGAGAAGTGAACTTAGAATGGCCGGGGTACAGG
Organism: Ptycholaimellus sp. GST1_10; assembly: GCA_030248095.1. Classification (NCBI taxonomy): domain Eukaryota; kingdom Metazoa; phylum Nematoda; class Chromadorea; order Chromadorida; family Chromadoridae; genus Ptycholaimellus; species Ptycholaimellus sp. GST1_10. Next base: position 28,244 of record JASANA010009026.1, read on the forward strand.
CGGAGACTGGGGAATGGTTGGGTGTGTGGCTTCGGTGGGGTTTCTGGTGGCGGAGGGCTTCTGCTTCGGCATCAGCAGCTTCGCTCTAGGCCGCGGCGAGGCGGAGTCTGCCTGCGGCGCCAACGGCGGCCACCTCGCCGCCCCCTACCAGCCCCACCTCCGACGCTGGCTACAGGCAGCCCTTTCAGACGTTCCAGCCCTTCCCTTCTCACCTCTTGCCCAGCTTCCCTGGCTGCAGGAGGGAGTCTTTGTGAACCTGAACCAGGCGAGGGATGCGGAGAAAGTGGAGGAAGGCTGGTACTGGCGCTTGCCCAATGGCAGTCGAATCAGCGGTTGGCGGCCTATGTTCTGCTTATTTGTGCCATGGTGCCGAATCTTTTTGTTGCAGATGACGCGGAGACCTGGACCGGCGACCAGCCGAACGATAAGGACGGAGCAGAAGACAATGAACAAAACTTTGGGCGCTTATCTCTAAATGGCGATAAGGGGAGGCTAGGAGATACGGATGCGGACGAGCGAGCCTTCGTCTGCCAGTACCCCATGAGCGGTAGGCAAGGCCATGCCGGACCTAAGGCGTGAGCAGATGAAGCAGTAGTTGAAGGCGCAGAAGCTTGCGAGGCGCTGAAAGAGAGTAGCGTCCGTCAGCTGGGCTCCTGCTTCTCCGCCTCCCTTACCCAGGCGCTGATGAAGAAGACGGAGGCGGAGGAGTTCTGCCGCGGCAACGGGGGCCACCTCGCCGCACCCTACACCGAGCAGGCCTTGCAAGCTCTGACCACTGCGCTCCAGATCAAAACTGTTACCCGCTCTGGCCCAGATCAACCGGCATAGACTATTTGTCAATCTTTTTAAGAATGCCAGTATCTTCTGCCTCAATCTGAATCTGGAGGAAGGCGGTTGGAAGTGGAGGCTGCCCAATGGATGCCAGAGTGAGCAGGGCGTAGTTTCTTCCAGCTTTGCGATATGAACCAAAGTTGTAGTGGATCTCGACGGTGACAGTCCATTATGGGCTGAAGGCGAACCGAACGGGAATGGGACAGAGAAAGATGGATGGCTCGTGCTAGGTAACTTCATGGGTCTTGTGGATGTACCCCGCTCCTTGGAATGTCGACCCATCTGCCAGTTTCCCTTCGGTTATTTGCAATCCAGATTTTCCAGCATGATGTTAGGATTTTGGAATATGTTTCGAACTAGCGATTGATTTTTGGAGCTATCGATCAAGAATTGTCGATTGAAGATGAAAGCTTGGCGAACCCGGTTAAAAATTGCGGATCAACCACTAATAAATATAGAACATCAACTCAAGCTCAAGCAATCGAAACTTTTACCCAAAAACCGTCCATAAAACCCTCAACCGAAGCACCAAAAGATGAATCTTCAACCCAAGCACCAGTTATTGAAATATCAACCAAACCAACCAAACCACCAACCTTTAAAACGTCAATCCAAGCTCCAAAAGTTGAATCATCAACCCACGCACCATTTATTGAAATATCAACCAAACCAACCAAACTACCAACCTTTAAAACGTCAATCCAAGCTCCAAAAGTTGAATCATCAACCCACGCACCATTCATTGAAATATCAACCAAACCAACCAAACCCCCAACCTTTAAAACGTCAACCCAAGCACCGAAAGTTGAATCTTCAACCCACGCACCAGTTTTTGAAATATCAACCAAACCAACCAAACCACCAACCTTTAAAACGTCAATACAAGCTCCAAAAGTTGAATCATCAACCCACGCACCATTTATTGAAATGTCAACCAAACCAACCAAACCACCAACCTTTAAAACGTCAATCCAAGCTCCAAAAGTTGAATCATCAACCCACGCACCATTCATTGAAATATCAACCAAACCAACCAAACCCCCAACCTTTAAAACGTCAACCCAAGCACCGAAAGTTGAATCTTCAACCCACGCACCATTTATTGAAATATCAACCAAACCAACCAAACCCCCAACCTTTAAAACGTCAACCCAAGCACCGAAAGTTGAATCTTCAACCCACGCACCATTTATTGAAATATCAACCAAACCAACCAAACCTACAAAACCACCAACCTTTAAAACGTCATTCCAAGCTCCAAAAGTTGAATCATCAACCCACGCACCATTTATTAAAATATCAACCAAACCAACCAAACCACCAACCTTTAAAACGTCAATCCAAGCTCCAAAAGTTGAATCATCAACCCACGCACCATTCATTGAAATATCAACCAAACCAACCAAACCCCCAACCTTTAAAACGTCAATCCAAGCTCCAAAAGTTGAATCATCAACCCACGCACCATTCATTGAAATATCAACCAAACCAACCAAACCCCCAACCTTTAAAACGTCAACCCAAGCACCGAAAGTTGAATCTTCAACCCACGCACCAGTTTTTGAAATATCAACCAAACCAACCAAACCACCAACCTTTAAAACGTCAATACAAGCTCCAAAAGTTGAATCATCAACCCACGCACCATTTATTGAAATGTCAACCAAACCAACCAAACCACCAACCTTTAAAACGTCAATCCAAGCTCCAAAAGTTGAATCATCAACCCACGCACCATTCATTGAAATATCAACCAAACCAACCAAACCCCCAACCTTTAAAACGTCAACCCAAGCAACAATAGTTGAATCTTCAACCCACGCACCAGTTATTGAAATATCAACCAAACCAACCAAAACAACAACCTTTAAAACGTCAACCCAAGCACCAATATTTGAATCTTCGACCAACGCACCAGTTATTGAAATATCAACCAAACCAACAACCTTTAAAACGTCAACCCAAGTACCAATATTTGAATCTTCAACCCACGCACTAGTTATTGAAATATCAACTAAACCAACCAAACCAACAACCTTTAAAACGTCAATCCAAGCACCAATATTTGAATCTTCGACCAACGCACCAGTTATTGAAATATCAACCAAACCAACTAAACCAACAACCTTTAAAACGTCAACCCAAGTACCAATATTTGAATCTTCAACCCACGCACCAGTTATTAAAATATCAACCAAACCAACCAAACCAACAACCTTTAAAACGTCAACCCAAGTACCAATATTTGAATCTTCAACCAACGCACCAGTTATTGAAATATCAACCAAACCAAGCAAACCACAAACCTTTAAAACGTCAACCCAAGCACCAATAGTTGAACCTTTAACACAAGGCAAAATAAGCCAAACTTTTAGACAGGCATCAACTGCTAAGTTGTCAAGCCAAGCACCAAACTTTGAAACACCAAACCAAGCACAAACGGCAACCAAAGAAGCAAGCGCCGAACATAAGTCTATCAGCTTTCCTGCCACTGAAACTAGCAGCTGTCAAACTACAACCAACGGCAGCTTAACAATGAACTCAACGCCGTCACCTAAATCAGAAGAAATGGTTCACTGGCCCATTTTTCTTCTCATTCCTCAATACCCTATTTGGTTTGTATTTCACAATTTTTCTAGTTTTTGACCGCGGAGCGGCCCGAAGGGCCGCTCCGCGGTCTATAGAGGTTACTCAACTTTTGTCCTCATGTGTATATATGTATATATATATATATATGTATGTCTGGAAATGCTGGGAACGGGCGAATTCTCAACGGATTTGGACAAACTTTTTTTTTCCTGAAAGGTAATGAGATTTTAGGAAGATCTGGAGGGGTAGACCCGGAATTTGAACTTTTGAAACATTACTTTTTTGGGTAGAAAAGTTGAAAATTTGGGTATGCTGTAAAAGGCTCAATTCTCAACGGATTGGGACAAACTTTTTTTTTCCTGAAAGGTAATAAAATTTTAGGAAGATCTGGAGGGGTGGAACTGTTTTCCGAGCATTTGAAACATTACTTTTTTGGGTAGAAAGTTTGAAAATTTGGGTATGCTGTAAAAGGCTCAATTCTCAACGGATTTGGACAAACTTTTTTTTTCCTGAAAGGTAATGAGATTTTAGGAAGATATGGAGGGGTGGAACTAGTTTCCGAGCATTTGAAACATTACTTTTTTGGGTAGAAAGGTCGAAAATTTGGGTATGCTTTAAAAGGCTCAATTCTCAACGGATATTGACAAACTTTTTTTTTCCTGAAAGGAAATAAAATTTGAGGAAGATCTGGAGAGGTTTGACAAGTCCCGGAGCATTTGAAACATAACTTTTTTAGGTAGAAAGGTTGAAAAATGGGGTATGTTGAGAGCTCCGCGGTCACCCATTGCGCTCTGCGCCATATACTTGTTTTAATTTAGTTTTCAAAACATTTATCATAATAGCTATGAAAAATATGGGCAATGTACAGACAAGCTGGGAGGATGCCATGAAAGCCGTGGCGCTTCCACTCCAGTTCCAACCGGATGCCGCCGAGGACCTGGGACCAGAAGAGTACCTTGAGAGAGCGCAGCAGGCAGAGGAGGACATTCACACCATCTTCCAAGCCTCCGTTCACCCTTCCCTCCTTCACACTCTTCATGACCACAGCCATGGACTCTTTGAGCTGGACGAAATGCTGGAGACGGAGACAGCTGAGGTAGGAGAAGACAAGAGCGGAGTGGTGGAACGGTCCAAGGGTGCCACGGCGCTGACAGCCACTCTTCAAGACCTCCTGCCCACCGTCCTCGCCGACTTCGATGATCAGAAGCTTGCATCTGTCGGTTGGCCAGAAACTCCAGTCGCTCCGCCACTTGAGCAGCTGGGTCTGGCTGGAAGGTGTATCGATTGGGGAGCTGATTGGTCGTTGTGAGTACGACGGAGTGCCCTGCGACCTGCAGAGGGACTTCCGGCCAATGGTGGACCGCCGCTACGGCAACTGCTACACCTGGAACCACAGTCACATGGTACAGGCTGGAGGTGGTACTGAGAAACAAGGTTCATCTTCCGTTTCTCCTTCATTTCCTTCCCTCTTCTCCCAATCTTCCCTCCTCTTGCTATCTTTGCCACCCTTATCTTCCTTTGCAGGCCTCTACCTGGAGCTGAAGATACATCGAGCCGACTACCTAAGCGCCACAGAAACGGTGGGAGCTCGTGCGGTTGTTCACGAAAGCAAGGTGAACTAGTTCCCAGTAGACATCGGCCAGCATGGATGCAGAGAGACGGTTGAGGTGATGCCCATCCCCTACGCAGAAGGCTTCAACATCCCCGTGGGATTTGCCAACCGCTACGCCATCACATTCGAGGAAACCATTCATCTGGGCCAGCCCTACCCGCCCTGCGTTCGCAACCCCAACAGCACCTTCTACCCCGTCCAAGGCGCCTACTCACAGCGAGTCCCAATCCACTCCACCAATCCTCCCCTTCAACACCCCTAATCGGCCGTTGAGATCTGCGAGGAGCTGTGCACGCAGCGAGCCCTGGCCGACTGGTGCCTCTGCACCGATCCTCGGAAGCCCAGCCTCAACGGCACCGGACCCATCCCCGACCTCCCCAACTGCGGCCTCGGGAAGAGTTTCTCCTTTCCCCCTTCCTCCATCCCAATGCTCATCCGCCTTTGATGGGACAGAGCGGTGCATGGACGTGTTCCTGAAGAGTGAGCGGGCTCAGCAGAACGCCCACTGCGACCAGTGCCACCTGCCCTGCCAGTACAACCTCATCCACGTCCGCACCTCACGCCAGCTTTGGCCTCAGAAGACTCAGGCTTTGCTTCTTTACTTTTCCCATCTTCATCGGTTCACTTTTGGCTCTAGATTCCGCCTGGCTGCTTCGGCCTGTCGGGCGGCCTGCTTCAGCGCTGCATGGAAAGCCTGAAGTAAGCAGACGGAGGCTGTGATTGAGGGCTGTTTTGAGAGAAACCTGGTGAGACCTTAGGCGAGACACGGTGGTGGCGCATTTCTACGTCCACAGTGTCTCCAAGGTCGTCTATTGGGAAACAGCATTGATGACGGTTTGCTGCCTTTACTTGCCCGTAGAGACTGGGTATAATTGATTGTTACAGACGCCGGGCGTGCTGGGATCCTTCGGGGGACTCTTGGGCGTGATGGCCGGAATGTCGGTAAGTACCATTTGGACCAGCGGTTTCATGATAGGAACGTTGTGATGTATTGTAGGTTCTCACGCTCGTCGAATTCCTCCAGCACGCTTTCATTTTGGTCAAGGCTTTTCTTGTCACATTGAAGGATCTTTAGCCAACCTCATATTATCCATCATGCATTCTTTGAAGTTTTTAGCAGGCAGGGTTTTTTCATGCATTTAGAGCATCAGCCGCAGTGCAACTTGACAAATGTTTAGTTTCAATAGCATACATTTAAATTTTCAATTCCGAAGTTTAAATTTAAAGCGATTGAAATATGTTTAATTTCTATGCTATAAATTTGGCCTGAAATATTATAGTTACGTTTTTTGGATGAGTTGATAACTAAATGTGTTGTTGTGAATCATTGGCATTATCTGAGCACTGGTTTTTCCATCTCATTGTCTTTTCATATTTGTTCATTGCTTATCATGACATCATACAATATTTGCCCATGAAAATATCAGCCTATTTTTATGAATTTAATAAATTATTAATTTGCTTACGGTGCACAAAAACCTAGGCAAAACATGCAGTTTACTGCGATTTTGGTGTGAACACTAATTTTTCTTATTTGCAGAACTAGGATTATTATCATTACAAGTCAACGCATATTTCGATCAAGAGCTTGAGCATTTCTTTTTTGAGCAAGGCATCTACGAGTTTTCCATAGTTGCAAACTTCTAAGCTACATTGTCTAGTCAATACGAACTTAGAGACCATGAAAATGGCGACAAAATTTCTGGTAGAAAGGTCAAAGTACAGAAGTATTTCAAACAGTGACTGATCTAGATCTGAATCGCTCGCGTTTTTTCCACCGCCAAAGTGACCAGGAACTGAGCAGCAGCAAAAGCAGCAACATCGCTGCCGAAGCTATGCCCAGTCCTATTGTGGCGGCTGCAGTTTCCACAATTATTCTGGTCCAACATGAATTACAAACGGGCTCAACCTATATAATAAACTAAGGGCGTATTTGTAGGTTGGCTGTCTGTTTCCAGGCCACACTCGGCCTCCCAGTCTAAGGGGATGAAGTCATTGCTCCTCCTGTAACAGTAAGTTGACTTTTCAGTGATCAGCGAGTGAACTTGGCTCGTGGAAGTGCGTTGCAAAAGAAAAGTTTTTTTGAGGCAGCGTTATTTGTGGGTAAGTAGAGTTTTTGGTACCGCTGAAATTGCTGGATGGGACAGCGTCCGACTGGTGGACAGCCAGGCACGGGCACGAGCATCCAAATGCTGTTGTCGTAGCTGTGCCTGTATTGCACCTGCATCCAGCTCATCCTCTCATATCTTTTGACAGTCAATGCTGCCCTGAAGGAAGGAACAGCAGAAGCAGGCCTTTAGAAAACTCTTCACTCTGACTGAAAGGGCAGAAACCTGGACGCAATGTGGTGTAACAGCAGGAACATAGCGAGATTCTCTTTCGTAAGTCACCGGAAGAGGCCCGGAAGAGCCGGGAAGGAGAGCGGAACAGGTTAGGGCATCTTGGGGAAAATAGACAGACTGATCCCGGCCTCCCTTCCGCCCGCCTCGTCAACATGGGACGGACGAAACAGGTTTGGGAAACATCACAGCGCACCCGCCGGGCGGCCGGGAAGGACAGCAGTGATCACACCAAGGACTAGCGCAGGCAGAGGAGCGGGGCCTCGGATCTAAGCTACAAGCAGAGCACTACTATAGGGTCAGGAGGGAAGTCATCGCTCGGTGTCTCCAGAATCGAGTGGTCTCAGCATCTGATGGCGAGGCTCCAGTGTTCGTCTTAGGAAGGAAGTGTTCCATATGAAGGCGTCACGGAGCTCCTCCTCTGTCAGCACCCTTGGTCGGTGTTGACTCGGCGAGTTCCTTCGCTATGACTCGAAATTCCGATTTGAGTCTCCGGGATCTCGTCCGAAGTGATGATTCCATTGAAGCTGGGCTGGGCCGGGTCCGTGAGGGAGGGGAAGTCATGGAAGAGTAGCGGTCTCGGTCAAGTGGGTGGTCGCGTACTAGTCGAAGTGGTCCTAGCAGCGGGTTTAGACTTGTAGATGGAAGGAGAGCCGAGCTCCATCCGGTCTTTCTAGCACCATTCGACGTCGGCGTGTCGAGTAGCGACTCTGACCGTCAAAGCATCTCTCCAGTATCTTGTGAATCTGGATCGGCACCCGAATGTCTCTGGGACACAGGACGTGGTTCCAGGTATGGAAATGAAGTCGACGGAGACGGAGATTGCATCCGTGGTCGATTTTAATGACAAAGTTGCGTCCCCTCGTGTCAGCCGTCGGCTCTTCCGATCTTCCTGACGAACGGGAGTCTCCCTCCCGGCTCGTGGTGCCTTCTTTAGTCATCGCGGCTCCGGAATCGATGTTGGAACTGAGGCCACTAGTTGTCATCTCCTGTCTCCGTCTCGCCTCTACCCAAACCGCACCCATCACGGTGTCCTCTTCGAGCCAATTGCGCACCCGCCGGTACACTGCTTTCGGTAGTGGGTGGATCCCATCGAGGTCAAGCATCCAGGGCGGATCGGGGAGCAGCAGGATCCCCGTGGACAGCTGGTTCATCCA
>JASANA010009028.1:0-11792 GCA_030248095.1 Ptycholaimellus sp. GST1_10
CTGCAACTGGTTGCCGTCTTCTTCCTCCCAGCTGACTCCTCATGTTTTTCCTGGTCCTTCTTGTTGCCTCAGTTGTTGTTCACCAATTCAATTAGCCGACAACGTAGGAGGGCAAGAAATGGCAATGACTCGGTAGGCAAAAGTGGTAGGCAGAAGGAGGACAGATGAGCTTTTTGTTTGGCAATTTGGAGGGCTGGGTTCGGCCTGGAAATCAGTCCCTTGGCGACGCGCTCAAGAAGCTGTGCCCCCTTCTTGCCCTACTCACGTCATTTCAGCTCCAGCCTACCACCAGGCACCAAAGCCCAGCCCACTCCCTGCCCCCTTCCCCCGGCATTTCCATCTCATTGCATTCACATGGAGCGCCTTCTGTGCGTACCGAAAGGAGTGCGTCTGTGTCCGTCGGGGAACTTTTTACTTTCCATCTCGCATAAAAAGCGCCCCGGAGGAATGCCCTCTACTCTCCTCCTGCCCCAAAGCTTCTGCTTGCGTTCATTGCTGCCTTTTTGGCCTCCTTTTTTCCGCGATTGGCGGGGAGGTGGGCATTTGCAGAGTGCATTTTCTATGGGACGGGTTTTCCGTGACAGAAATCAATTTTCATGCATGCAGGAGGCTGGGGCTGCCAGCGGCGCCGCGCAATTGGCCAGAATTTATGGGCCTCAGAGTTGCGACTTGATGAAGGCCCTTCATCTCAAGGATAGGCATAGTAGTAGTCTGCTGGTGGTGGGTGTGTAGGCGTTGAGAGTGGAGGAGGGCTGGGAGGAAGGAGAGAAGGTAGGCGTGGTGAAAATGAATTAGGCGCTGAGGGCTCCTGCTGCCTCTGTCCAGCTTTCCCTGACCTCGTGTGCCGTAAACTCAGGCCCAGCCTAGCTTTGCGTAGTCTCTGACTGACTCGCTTGGGCAAAAAGGAGTGAATGGGGCTGAGTGAATGGAGGAGGGATGTCCTATCTCTGTTCCCTTCTGAGCGGGTGGAAAGATGAATGTGAGGCGAGGCCTTTTTGGGGCGGGGTCAGAGGAGCCCTGGGGAGGCGGCAGGGCCTAAGCCCGCCCATTCCCGACCCACTCTGCTGCACTTCTTCGCCATGCATCTTGCTCCGTCACCCCTTTTGCGAAGGCTTTTCCCTGGCAGAGACACATGAAGCCCTTCATTTCCCAGCCCGCCGCGCCTTTTGTGGCAGAAAAAGGGAGGGGGGGGTGGGAAGGCAGTGCGATCATATCGCCTGAAACTGACGCTTCATCAAGGGGAGGCGGGGAGTTGGAGAGGGGCGGCTCTGTCCATTGCGCCTTCCCTGAGAGTGGGAAGAGGATGGGGTTGAAGATGATGCTGAGACGCCTCTCCTCTTTCATGACTTCCGGACGCCATGCTTCTTCCAGCGACCACCAGCGAGAGGTTCTCATTCCTCTTCTATTTCCTAAGCTCACCGTATTCGTCTTGGGGAAAAGCCTCCCAGCGATCAGTCACGAGAAATAAAAGGGTTTGCTTATGCCGTATAGTCAAAGTAAAAAGGAACAAGTTGAGCAACTTTGGATATTTCTGGTGATAGTATTAGGATGAACTGAAATTGAAGGCCCTGGAGCGAGTGGACTCATCCAATGAGACAGGGCGGAAAACGCGCGTCCACTACGCCTGGCCTTCAGCTGGCGACAAGCGACTGCTTCTACGCAGCTACGCCCTGCTCAAACAGCGGACCAACGGGAACCTTGGCGACCACCTCTTTCGAAAAGTTATCGCTTTACTCCTATCCTCTGCCAGCCATCAGTCAGGCAATATGTTTGAGGCGATGGAAAACTGCGACGAGCTGAAGACCTTCTTCTTCCTGGGCAGCCTGGACAACGCCATGGCCGCATCCAGCCACAACTGGCGCAAGCACGCCTTCATGGCTCAGGAGACCATCGGTATTATTTTTTCACTGTTTCTTTCTTCTTACCCCTTTCACTTCCCTACTGCAGATATGATCATGGACCTGCTGGCTAAGTCCAATGATCAGGATGCACTGGCCTACCACGTGATGAAGTTCGGCAGCTATCACTCCTTCTACACCCGACGACACATCCTCCTGCCCCACCACTGGCGTGCAGTGCAGCAGGTTTGTCCAATCTCTCTCTTAGTCCACGACCCCTTGGGGCCTGAAACATCAGCTTCACAAGTGTCTGCCAGGCCTGGATCTCGCTGGTGGTGGACTCCCTGTGCGGGCGGGACCTGGTGAGCAGATCGGGCATGAAAACGCGACGCCTGCGCCGTCTCTGGCGCCACCTCATCACCTTCCTGGCCGCCTGCATGGAGGAGGGCCACGAACGGGGGTTGCCCATCCGCCTTCAATCCCCCTCGAAAGCGGAGAACTGAATTCCTAGCTGGGACAGCTCAGCCCGAGGCTCCATGGGGCCTGCTTCGGTGGGTAGGTCGGCGAGCCACTGCTCCTCCGCCTCCTCAGCCACCAACCGCCCGCCAGACCCCCCGCCCCGAGGCTCCCTCTCCTGGCGTCGCATCAGCAATGCGTTCTGCTTCCCCCCCCACCCCCCCCTTGCTCTCATAACAAGGTATTCTCGGCGGTTGCCAAGATGCGCGGCCTTACCTCAAGACACCACCTAGATGAAAATGCATGCCAAAATTCAAAAGATTTCAGTGAAAAAACCATGAATTATACATGTTTCGATTTTTGAAACATCAAGATTTTGGCTTTTAACTATAAATCGAGAAATACTAATAATTTACCAACAAGTATATGGCGCAAAGCGCAATAGGTGACCGCGGAGCACATCCTTTATATGATACTTTGTAACTCAAAAATCAAGTCTGTGGTTTCTCAACCAATTTCAAAAGTAAGCAAAGACTTAGAATCGACATATAAGACTAGTGAACAAAAAAATCAACTCTTCTGTGCAATTCTCAAGACTTCAGGTACTACAATGCAAAAACCGCATATTGCAATTTTCCAACTTTCTACCCAGAAAAGTAATGTTTTAAATGCTTCGGGACCAGTTCCACCCCTCCAGATATTCTTAAAATTTAATTACCTTTAAGCAAAAAAAAGTTTGTCCAAATCCATTGAGAATTCGCCATTTCTCAACATACCCCATTTTTTAAAATTTCTACCCAAAAAAGTTATGTTTCTTATGCTCCAGGACCAGTTCCACCCCTCCAGATCTTCCTAAAATGTTATTACCTTTAAGCAAAAAAAAAAGTTTGTCCAAATCCGTTGAGAATTCGCCATTTCTCAACATACCCCAATTTCAAACTTTCTACCAAAAAATTTAATGTTACAAATGCTCCGGGATCAGTTCCACCCCTCCAGATCTTCCTAAAATGTTATTACCTTTCAGCAAAAAAAAAGTTTGTCCAAATCCGTTGAGAATCCGCCATTTCTCAACATACCCCATTTTTCAAAAGTTCTACCCAAAAAAGTAATGTTTCAAATGATCCGGGATCAGTTCCACCCCGTCAGATCTTCCTAAAATATTATTACCTTTCAGGGAAAAAAAAGTTTGTCAAAATCCGTTGAGAATTGAGCATTTTACAGCATACCCCATTTTTCAACCTTTCTACCCAAAAAAGTAATGTTTCAAATGCTCAAATTCCGGGTCTACCCCTCCAGATCTTCCTAAAATAGCATTACCTTTCAGGAAAAAAAAAGTTTGTCCCAATCCGTTGAGAATTCGCCCGTGGACAGCATTTCCAGATACATATATATATATATATATATATACGTATCAGGACAAAAGTTTAGTAACCTCTATAGACCGCGGAGCGGCCCTTCGGGCCGCTCCGCGGTCAAAAATTCCTTTTGCCAGCTTTAAGATATTACTTTCATGGACGTAGATACAAAAATCAGCTAATTTTATTGAAAAACCGTGGACTTATGCTTGTTCAAATTTTTGAAACATCAAGATTTTGGGTTTTTGACTATAAATCAATAAATACTAAATATTTCAAAATTTCCTCTTGCCAGCTTCAAGATATTACTTTGACGGACGTATCTGCCAAAAATCAACAAAATTCATTGAAAAACCAGTGATTTACGATTTTTCGCATTTTGAAACATCAAAAAATTGAGTTTTGGGTGAAAATCGAAGAATTTCGCCAAGCCCTAATAATGGTGCCAAGGCATCACCAAGACGGACTTTCCTGCAAAATTTCAGCTAATTTCATGGAAAAACCAGTGATTTACGATTTTTAGTGTTTTGAAACATCAAAAAATTGAGTTTTGGGCGAAATTCAAAAAATTACGCCAATCACCAAAAATGGTCCCGAGGCACCGCCTAGGCGGACCTTCATGCAAAAAATCAGCCAATTTCGTTGAAAAACCGCGGAGTACGGGCCTGGGACTTGGCCGCCCGCCGCTTCGGGCAGGGCGCCAGAGCTCCTCCGGCCTCCGGGCACGGGTGCTACGGCCCCTACGCTTCGCCTAGCATGCTTCGCATGCTAGGCTACGCTCCGGGGCCTCCGCACCCATGCCCTCCGGCCTACGGAGCTCTGACTGCCCTGCCCTCCGCGGCAGGCGGCCTTCGGCCGCGCAACAAAGCCTTTGCTTCCCCCATACGATTCAAATGACTGCAGGACGACGCTGTCCATGGGCCTGTCCCAGATGTTCTCGCTGAATGTGGCCCACCACTTCGCGCGCAGCTCCAGCTTCCGGTCCCAGGAGTCCGCGCGGGGTGTGGCCAGGAAAGCCTCCGGCCACCACCTCAGTCCCTACAGAGCCCTGCTCACTCCGGCGGCCTCCGCGGACGAACTGGCCGGCCATGAGAACTCTGCCCTCAGTCCCTCGCTGCCGGCATCTCCGAGACTCTAGGATGTTTATTGCTAAGAAGTCGGATTTTGATGTTCTGGGAGGCTCGTGCACCTTTGTGAACACACTTATCACTATTCCCTCACTTTGTGATCGAGGCTGGTCTTTGAGAGTGATGAGCATTTGGTGATGAGTCTTTTTGATGGGATACTTTGACGGAGAGAACAGCAAAATATGCTGACCCTGCCTCGATTGCGTATGCGGTGCTAAGAGCGAAAAATTACACCATAAATTGTGCTCAAGAACAACAGAATGCTGGAAGAAATACAGATTAAAAATCTGAAATATTTTAGCTCTTTCATTCAACGTGCAATTTAAAATCATCGCCATAATGTGTGCGAAAAACATCAGCAGCCTTCTGAATGAGCTCGTTTCTTCTATCGGCATCTCTGCAATAAACATCACCATTTTATGAAGATCAATGAAGGTGAATATAGATCCCTGATCAAAATATAGCCATTCATTGAGTCATTGAAGAAAACAGCCTACCTGGAAGAATCCAACAGCCGAGCTAGCTTCAATCGCTCTTCCGCCAGCTCCAAGCTATGCTCGCCGCCAAACTGACGTTGGACCGGCTTCAGATTGGCAGTCACCAGCACCGCTGCCTTCCCTCTCTCTCCTACAATCCTTCCTTCCCAATTCACATTTCAAAGCAAGCTTCTTTCAGGATTTCATGGCTTCAGTCTTCTTCCCATAAGTTCTTAAACTTGGCGCCACACCCGCCAAAGCAGCCGCTCGAGCCAGCGCATCCCTGGCCAGCCGGGCCCAGGTGTGCTGGCTGAAGAGCGGAGCTGTGAGTATCTTCAGGGCCTCCTTCTCCGCCTCCTCTTCTTCCAGCCTCTCCACCGCCGATTTCAAGCCCTCAAAACCTCTGAACCCTCCAAAGCAACCTATAAGGACCAGTTCCTGAACCTGGAGCTGGGCAGCAGGATGGCGACTGGCAGAGTTGCAGTCCAGGCAGACGGCCTCCACCAGCATTTCCTCCCTGTCGGCAGGATGGATTGAGTTGCAGAAGGTGGAGTGGGTGAGGGAGGACGTGTGGTTGAGCGGCAGGGCAGGGCCTTGGCACCGCTGGCAGGCCAGAGCCTCCGCCTCAGCTTCGATGCGCGGCCAGGCGGCGCTCTTGCAGGCCTCCGCACACTGACAGGTGAAGAAGTACTGCAGCAGAAACGCTCTACTCACTTCTTTCAAATTTCACATCATTTATGTAGCATTCAGGCGAGCTTGTGAATGCAATTCAAGTCTGTCTAGAATACTAATAAAATAAATGGTACCATCGGCAAGCCGAAAGTAAGCTCTTTTCTCCCAAAAAAAAACAAATGCCCCGAGTGTAAAGTCAAGGAAATTTCCCTACTACGAGTGGAATCTGCTTGTGGGGCATCTGCATTTTGTTTTCGCGCGCAGTTCAAGAGCTCTTTTCATGCGCGCTCAAACAAAATACAGGTGACACAGCAGATTCCACTCGTAGTAGGGAAATTTCCTTGACTTCACACTCGGGGCATTTGTTTTTTTTTGGGAGAAAAGAGCTTACTTTCGGCTTGCCGATGGTACCATTTATTTCCTCAACTTTAAACATACAAAAGACTTGTTTCAATTTTTTTCTTCTAATTGTTTTTTTTTTTGCATAAACGAATAAGACACCATTTAGCTAAAAAAAACGAAAGTTTGGAAAGTGAATAATCATGCAAAAAAAAATTAACTCGAGGGAATCGGTTTTCAGGAGAAAATATCTTTACTTTTGGCTTGCCGATGGTACCAGTTATTTTCCTCAACTTCAAATATACAAAAAATAAACTTTATTCACGAGAAGGATTCGAACCTGCCAGTTTCAACCAGCCACCGTTCCGCTTACACCACTACACCACTGGTGCCTATGCTAAACTGGTCAATTGAAGGGCTATGAGTTTTAAACGAATACCTGAAGCCCAAGGACCGGATAGGGGGTGGGGGGATAAATTGAATACCTACTCTCGTTCATTAGCAGATGCGAAGCAGCAGCAGGGCAGCAGGGCAGCAGCAGGGCAGCAGCAGGGAAGGAGTTCGGACGGCACTTTGTTTTGCATTTTTCTACACCAAATTGTAAACTTTATGGCAGTTTCTCGCGAGTACAGACTAATTCGAGGATGCTCTTTCCAATGAAAAAAGAATCAGAGCGATTGAATTCGTATGTCATGAGAAAAACCCTTATCAATTTCAAGATCTAGCATTAACCCTCAAAACATACACCTGGGTCGAAAAGAGGGCCTGGGCGCTGACGGTCGCTTTGCTCCCTCGCGCCAGGCCAATGAAGTTTGCTTCAAATTGAGGTCACTTGGTCTCGCAGTAGCTGCTGCCTTGTGGCAGTGCGCATTTGGGTGCCGATCTTAGGACCGTAGCAGTTGAAGAGTTCCTGTCCCACTTCTACGTCCACCACCGTCCGAATGACCAGAGTGGAGCCGTTGATAAAGCTGTGAACAGGGTCAATTCTCTGTCTTTGAATATGTTGTCGCAGCCATCTCATAAGCCGAAATGAAGAGTGGTCTGGGGAACCTGGCGAATAGGTTTGGTGAGCAGGAGTGGTTGAGCAGGGAGGCGAAGGGATAGAGGGCCGTTGCTGTTTTTTGCCGCTCTACCATCAGCACATCCTTCCTATCTTCTTTCTCTTCTTCCGTGTCTCAATCAATGCCTCCGTTCAAATTGTGACAGAATATAAGTGAAAAGAAAGGTGTACGAGTAATGGCAAAGGCATTACAGATGAGGCGGGCTATGATCCGCTCCAGACTTCGCCGAATCTGCATTGCTGCTTCCTTCACGCTGTGCTCCTTCAACCCAACGCCCATCATCAACCCCAAACGCTGCTTCTTCCTCTGCTGAAAGAGGTCTGTAGATCTGAACCTGGTCTGGAAAGATGAGCTGGGGCCGAAGTCTCCCCTTCTGAAGCACTCCCTTTTTGGACAGGAGGCCCACCAGACCAGCAGCGGCGCTTTCGAACAGGCCAACAGCCTCGCCCTGCTCCTCCCTACAAGTTTTTGCCATTTTATTTCGGAACGTCCCCAAAACTGCCCTCTCCCCTACCAATGACTGGGCAAGGAAGCGGCCAACTGAAGCAGGTCCTCTTCACTCGTCACCCTCCAGTCGTCGACAGCCAATTTACTGTCCTCTTTCTTTTCTGCAGTCAACCTTGGATCAGTTGGAGGGGTTGCCCAGACAATTTAGCGAACCCCAAAGCGGAATGCAGTGCGCTGGAGTGGCGAGGAGGATGCGCAAGGCCAGATGACTGATGCCGGTGTTGAAGAGTCGCTCTGTTTCACCGCACTCTATCTAAAAGAGTCATTGGAATAGGTCTCTTGATGGATGAAGATGTATGGGACCTGGTGAACTCCCGCATCATCCGCATCCCGACAGGTTTCCGAGCAGTAGCGAACGCAAGCTTCAGCGCAGCTTTTGCACCTGCATAATAATCTAGTCATCTTCACTAGGCGTCAGAGGATGACATAAAATTGGGCAGTGAATAATGCTGAAATAGTTGGCCTAGAATAAGCAAGCGAACGGAAGGTAGTCGAAGGGGAGTGGGCGGTGACAGTTGGAGCAAAGTTCCTCCGCATTGTGCGCCAAAGGCACCGAGGCCAGCGGAGCTTCCACCAGGATCACGCTCCCAGCTTTCAATTTCTCCTTCGCCTTCAATATTTCCTCAATGTTTACCCAGCCAAGTGCAATAGCAAATGCCCTGCTTGTTTCACGCTCCGACCAGGCTTATCAATTGCCACAAAAATAGGAAAAGCTGACCACAAGACCGCGCCCAGACTGACATCGCCATTGCACAGCCACGGCGGAAGACACACTGAGTCGATTGCGCAGAAACTGGCCTTGCCCCTCTGCGGGCTGGGGCCAGTCCACGGAGACCGGGAGCTTGCTAGGCTCCAGGAGTCCGAGCCTTCGTCGCTGCAGCTTCTTCTCCAGAGCAGCTAGCCAGTCTGAAGGTTGGGGGGTGAGTAGAGGATGAGGTAGGAATGGAGTGGTCGAGCCTTGGACTGGCGCTGTCCGCGAGCGGTTGAGAAGAGCGAGGGTGCGCTGAATGTCTCTGGATGCCCCGTCCCATTGGCCCAGCTCAACGGCCACAGCAGAGCGATTTCCTTCAGCCCATTTTTGCAGCTGAATTGCAATTGGGCTGGCGCGAACGGAGCTTTAGCGCAGTGTCAGCGCCCAGCCCCTCTTTTCGACCCAGGGTGATCTTACGATCTGGCCCTGCCAGGTAGGAACTTCTGATCGTATTTGTGGTATCCGATTTCAAATCTCCCCTTGCGATCGAAATGTAGTCTATTGCAAGAGGAGGATTTCGGTCAGAAGAGAAGCTATATTTCTGAATTCAAAAAAGCTGTTTCTGTTTTTGCGTTCCCTTCTGATTGAACACTTTCTCTTGCAATCAAGCCAGTTTGTGCCTGCGCCTACCGTAGTAGCATAAAATGTGCATGTCTAAAAGCCTTTTAGAGGCCTAGAACGCATGGCATCTATTGCATTCAAAGGAAAGCTCCCTCCAAAATGGCTGCGTCTGAAGGCTGGCAGGTTCTATTATCCATTATGATGGGTAAAAGGAAGGAAACATAGAATTATGGAGGATGTAAACTTGGCCGGTGGGGACAGTTCAGAGGAAGATGAGTCGGCAGGAAAGGTGGCTGCCTCTTCGCGTCAGTTCAAGGAGATACAGCCTACCTTTCTGAACCAGCTAGAAGATCAACAAGAAGAAGAGAAGACTCAAGCATTCCACTTTTTTCAGGTGGCGAAGGCGATGCAGCTGATGATGGAGGACAAGGAGCGTCTGTTTCTGGCCACGATTGGAGACAAGTACAACAATCGGCAGTTCAAGGCTACTGACCGTTCAGAGGCCTGGACGGCCTTGGAAGTGAAGCTGAAGGTTTATAATATTAGGAAACTATTTTCCAACGTTTGTTCTATTTAGGCAGCGGGGCTAATGTGGCTGGGTCCGAAAGGTCAGAAGATCCCTCTTTCCTTGCCAAAGCTACAAAAGTTTCTCAGCGCCATCAAAACGAAAGCCACGGTTTCTTCAGATTGATTGAGTTATCGCAAACAGGACTCAATTGAATAGCAAACTAAAAAGTGTGCAGTTTTCTTACATATTAATCAGTATTAATTAATGAGCTGCTAAAATGAATGTTTAATAGTCGTTTAATTTAGAACATTAGTAGAAGAAATTAGTGAATAAGCGTTAATTTTGGTAATAAAACCAAAAAAAGCGTTGTTGTCTGCATTGTTTATGCGTTATTTGTGCATTGTTTGTATCTGCATTATTTGTCTTGAACTGCTTAAAGTTGTGATGTCAGCAGTTTTCAGGTTGTAGGATGCAATATAAGCCCGTTCCTTTTCCTCAGATGCTCATATAAGCTTGCAAGATAGCCAAACAGAAGCTTTACCAATATTGCCTTCAAAATGCAACACTGCAGCCATTCACAAAAGTCAATCGTAAGGGGAATTTGCAGCCACTAAGAAGAAAAACTTGGATCACGTCACAAAACTTGCTCTCATTTGTCCAATATTTAGTGTACATAAATATTTTTGGGCTCATTTAAAAGAGGACGAATAAATACACAACTTTTGTCAATATTGCAAAGCACAAAAAGTAATCTGTAACGCAGTATCAAGCTAAGAATTCACTTCAAAGTTTGAAAAAAGACAGTTAGGGGCATTTCTTTTCAACTGCTACAAAAAGTCCAATTCTCTTGCAATACACCTTCTGTTTTCACCAAAACGGACAGTTCTCTTACGATAGAAGTGATTTTTTCAGCATTCCCTTGCAATCCAGGCCCATCCTATCGTAAGGGGATTGAAATCGGAAAAAACTAGAAAATTTGAGTCTATCGTAAGCCGAATTTGAAATCAGAAAATTTTTTGGCTGAAAACGGACAGCAGTTCGTAAGGGAAAGGTCCCAATTGCAAGGGGATTTTCTATCGTAAGATCACCCAGGTGAACGTTTTGAGGGTTATTGCTAGATCTTAATTTTGATAAGGCTCTTGCTCCTAACAGGAAGCTCCATTTTCTCTCATTCTTTTTCCATTGGAAAGAGCATCCTCTAATTGACCAAAACTCGCGAGAAATTGCCAGAAAGTTGCAGCAATCATTAGCAAATCACTCAAAACCATTTGTCCGAACTCCTCCTCCTCCTCCTTCTCCTTCTCCTTCTTCTCCGCATCTATTCAATGGACGATAGTAGGTATTCATTTCTTCCCCCTCCCCCCTCTCCGGGTCACTGTGCTTGATCTATTGTTTTTATTCATAAATATTCAAGTGAACAAAGTAGCCATATGCTCCAGTGGTGTAGTGGTGTAAGCGATTGGACAGATGGATTAAGATAGTAGGTTCGAATCCTACTCAGGCAAACTTTTTCATTTTTGTGTATTTAAAGTTGAGAAAACAACTGGTACCATCGCCAGGCCAAAAGTAAAGCCTTTCCTTCAAAATTTAAGCCCTTTTCAAAAATCGATTGTTCTGAGTATAAGTCAAGAAAATTTCTCAAAAATAATGCTAGTTTGCCAATAAATTTGCATTGTATTTTTCATTTTCGAATCTTTTCTTTTCATTTTATTATTTAAATAGGTATTTTTTATTTACTATTTTTTTATTTATCTAATAAAATCGTAACCAAATATATAACCAACAATATAAAATTTATTTTTATACATTTTATACTATATTAAAAGTGGAAGAAATATCTGGTACCATCGGCAGGCCAAATGTGGGACTCTTTTCTCCAAATTTTGTAATTGCCTCGAGCAAAAAGTCAAGGAAATACATCTACTACTAGTGGAATCTGCTGCGTCATCTGCATTTTGTTTTTGGGCGCGCATGGAAAGAGACACTGAACTGCACGCCAAAAACAAAATGCAACTGTCCAAGCAGCAGATTCCACTAGTAGTAGATGTATAAGTTGTAGAGAAGTAAGAATATTTGTCTACGCTGAAATTGAAGATGAATATCTTTAGATTTTTTGATACATAACGGAGTTCAAGGGAAGT
>JASANA010009029.1:0-11762 GCA_030248095.1 Ptycholaimellus sp. GST1_10
AAGGAGGAGGCCAAGGTCCCTTATCCCTTCAGTCCTTGTACAGAATAGTCAGGGCAATTTCCTCCTCCAATCCTGTAGCGGGTGCATTTAGCTGGGGCCAGTTTTAGTTGCCATGCTGAGGCCCAATCTCCGAGCAATGTTAGGGCTAGCGAGAGGACCGAGGCTGTTGCTGATGTTATTCGGATGTCGCCTGCATAGGCCCAGACTCCTAGACCTTCAATTTGGGCAAGCTGGTAGATTATTGGTAGCATATAGATGTTGAAAAGGATTGGTGAGCTGGCGCCTCCCTGCACTATTGACGACGTGACAGCCACAGGCTCAGACAATGCGTTTTCAACTCTCACTCTCAAAGTGCGCCCTGTGATGAATTCGCGCAGCCAGTGAATTGCTTCTGGCCCTAGTCCTAGGGCTTCGGCGCAGTGCAGGAGCTTAGGGAAGGTGATGGAGTCAAAAGCGCGCGCCACATCTATGTTTATGACATCTAGTGGAAGGCGCCGTTGGAGTGATGCATGGATGGGAGGAACACTGAAGCATTCTCCAGATGTGTGGTTAGTTGGCTTGCGATTATTCTGTAAAACACTTTCAGGACAGCATGAATTAGTGAAATTGGTCGGTATGACGCGCAAAGGCTGGCATATCCCTACTCCGCAGTCAAAAACTCCCAATTTGAAACCTACACACCCACTGTACCAATATATTTAATTTTGTTGCTTAACGGGCTCCCAGGCACAATGCTTACAATTCCTGCTAATGGTTCCTCCAACCCCTGCATATTTTAATTACACAATGTGTGTACATGTATCAGTAATTACTAAATCATAAATAAGCTATCCAAGACATCACTTTAACAACTTGATCTAATGTTTATGTATCCATGTTTTAGAATAATTATATCAAGTTTATTAGAAATGACAATAAAACAAAATAATCACAAGTTGTAAAATATTAAACCTAAACAAATGGGGCATGGGGGAATTGTTTTAGTCCTTTTTGTCACCTTCTTCAGGAGCTTCTGGGGATTCAGCGGGCTCCTTCTCCTGCATTTGCTTCTCCTTCTTTGAAATTGGCTTTAATCTTTTTGGCTGCTGGTGCCTCATTGGCTTCTTCTGCTTCCCAGACCTTGCGAGTATTCTTCTCATTTTTTGTTACCTTCTTGTCACCTTCTTTAGGAGCTTCTGGGGCTTCAGCGGGCTATTCTCCTGCGTTTGCTTCTCATTTAAATCAAAAATGAAATAGTTGCCCCATTTATGGATCCTCACCGAACTATATCAACATATATCAATATAGGTAGTTTGCTTTTGATAAATTTTGTTAAGGGCATGAAACCAATCGAGCGGTAGGACTACACTTCCAACAAAGGCTTCCAGTAGTTTGCACCTTTTGATTATCAAAAGAAGAATGATGAAAATGACGTCAGTTATGGCTCCCAACTTTACTACTCATGCTTCACTTTGAATTTTTTTTATCAGCATTGCCAGGAGCAGGACCAATTACCCTGCTTTTCTCAAATGCAGTGATTAACGCTACTCATTGTCCTTCTTATTCAATCGTTTGGAGTGAGCAAATAGAATTCTCTTTTTCCTCGGATAAAGCTGAGCCCCCGTGCACAAGTATGTATTAACGTTCATCGTTTCCCTGTAATAAATCTATTGGTTCCAATAAACATTTGTAATGTGACATCAGAAATCTTTTACATAAACATGTTTCAGCTAGAAGAAGACAATGAGCAGAAGCAAGTTAGTAATGTTAAAGATTATAATTTGAAGCAAATGAACATTTCCTTTATTCATGAACACACTATACTTGAGAAAAACCGAGACACAAACTGCTATGCACTCTCTTGGCTTACATCACTTAACTACCAAATTCCAACAAAAGATTCACTTCTTTCACAAAGTGATACAGATAATTCTGCTGTGTATCAAATGATAAGCACATGTATGTAATGGAAGAGTGGCCATAAAAGTAGTTGACAAAAACAAACGTTCTGCTCTACAGCGCTGTGTTGCTTTGAGGAGGGAAGGTGAATCTTTACTCAAATTAAATCATTGTAAACATGTGGTACAGTTACAGGCAATACATAATGCAGCAATATTCACAGCATTTGTAATGGAATATGCGCCATTAGGGTCACTAGAAAGGCTTCTTGCATGCAAAAAAATGACACCAATACCTCCAAATACAGTTTGGCACCAGCTATGTCGTCAAGTTGTCGAAGGAGTTCATCAAATTCACAAAACTCAAATTGCACACAGGGATTTAAAACCGTGATTTTTGAGATACGTTAAAATAGGTATGACAAAAATTTTGAAATTCCCACCCAAAACTTACGCAGATAAACTGGAAATTGAGTAAGGAGCCTGGCATTATGCGTATCACTGCAAACAACCCTTTAATTCAAGAGTTATGACAATTTGAAAATTGGATTTCCTCGACTTTTTTAAAAATCTATCTTTCTCAGCATACCAGCAATCTTTAGAGGCCATCTTTTGGGATATAAGGGTGGAAAAATCATATATAGGGGGTGGGACGGTGGGACCAGGGGGTTAGGGTCATCCCTTCTCCGAGTGTAGCGACGAGGGGTTGGGATGGAAGGGGGGGGGGTGAATCAACTTTTCGTCCTCTTTCACGTGAGCATGGTAAGAAAGCTGTACAACACAGATGGAGCCGGGAAAATACGTACATTTACCAAGGACCGTCTTTTTGACATACTGCTAAAACACCCACTTTCAGCAGCGCATAGATCCGCTCCCATTCAACCGCCATTTGACGTGTATGGATCTCAGCATTCCAATAGTGCTCTCCAATTGGCTCTGCGGCACTGCAGCTCTGCGGCAGCTCGAGAAATGGACAATGTTCTGAAGCTCATTTTGCCAAATCGTTATGTTTTCGGCGTTTAATGGACCAATGCCTGGCTCTGGGACTAGGTAGGGGGCTGAGACTGGGTGCGTTTCTTAGTTGGCTGATACAAATAAAGGTACTACTGATACAAATATAAAAGGTATGGTATGTTATGGGACTGATTGTATTTTTTGTTCAGTTCGTTATTTTATTGTGCTCATTAAGTTTCATTTTATGTGGACAACCCATAAAAATTGACTGGACTAAAAATTGACGATGGGACAAGAAAGAACGAATCAGTGCGCGGCGGACCAATATCATCTTAATTCTTCTGGTTTGAAGTTCGGTGAACTAATTTCCTCCACTTCGCCGTGCACTCTATTTGGAACTATGCGAGTTGCTAATGAGGATGGGACAGGGCGAGACTGGTGAGGAATCCAGCAGAAAAATCAAGTGGAGAACTTCGACAAGATACGAAGATTCGTTTGCTTAGATCAAATTTATGCTATAGGACAACGTGACATTTATATGAAGTAGATAATAGACTGAGAAATTCTAAACCTAACTTCATTACAAATTAAATTACCATGAAAACACTAGTGCCCGTGCCATCTGCAGCAGAAAGAGCAGTGGCCCGCATCATCATGGACCGTTGAGCACATGGTAGAGCCTCACAGGGTAGCTGGGGTCTGGGATCGTCTACCAGAAATTGTGATTCTAAGCTTCCTGAATATCTATTCAGCAGCTGTTTAGACCCTGATGATTCTCCCCCCCCTCTCAATCCCTATCCGAGTATTGTTTGCGCAAGTAGTGATGCATATGTGTTATTTCCCAAAGTGTGGGATGATAACGATAAAGAAGGGAATTAAATCCACTGGAATTATGATCATTTTTCTAATATATGTCATCCGTTTTACAGCAATTTAAGCAACTTCTGGAAAGTTTTGTTCGTAAATTTTCTTTGCAGATTTGGGCTCTGCAGCAGTTATAGCTGATTGGGTAGTGCCTGTGGAGGCTGGGGGTTGGGGCATTGCTGCCTGTAGGACGGGTGAAGGGGACCGTGAGGTCCCAGTCACTGATTGCTGCGATGGGCTTGCACTGCAATCGGGATTGCCATGAAACATCAACTCCCCTTACTGACACAGAAGTCCACTCATCCTCGGAGGCAGGCGCTGAAGCCTGAGGCGGAGGGGTTGGATCGGGAGCGGAGATGGCTGGATGGTGGAGGCTGGAGCTCCCTTAGAGTGGGACTGAATTTCAAGCCCTCCCGCCCCCCCCTTATATAGACCTTCATTATGTTATTGTCTGAGAATTAACCCAAACAACTGTTTCTATTCTGAGGAGTTTCTCATGGGAATCAGGCTAGACCTCTAGACTGTTTTGATTCCTAGCACTTAGCGAGCAACCTACAGCGCTGAGAAATAATTCAATTATTTTATGGAAGAGCACTTATGCTGAAACTCTGTGCAAAGGAACTGCGAATGAAGAAAAGTATTAAAGTTAGGACAAAGACAAAACCGTTTGTATAGAGACCGTCGGTGAGTAGTAGCCAATCGGCTCTGTGCATCAGCTCATCAGAGGTGAATAGAAACACGCACGGTGCCACCAGCCCGGACGGGACTGAGACAGTTTGGTTTTTGGCAGTTTTTCCTTGTGAAACAGTTGTCTGCTGCAATTCTTGGCTGGCGGGTTGCAGAGAAGTGCGGATCTCGATGGGGATGAGGCTCTCTGCAGAGGACTTTGTGGAGGTTTGGGGATCTGAGGATAGACAAGGATGCTTATCCTCTTGGCTCAGTTGCTAGCTTGGATAGTTGAAAATGAAACGGCATCAGGCTGTTGGCGGAAAGACCGTATTCCTTTGTAGATTTGTTTTCCGATTAGGATGGCACAGTAGAAGTCATGAAGAGAGGAAAAATATGCCAACGCAAGTGTTAGGATCATATACTTTGCTTTTGAGATGTTGGGTGAATGCTTTTAGGCACCCGATATGTGTCAATGCGAGTAAAGGATATATGTCGACATATGGGCCAATAGCGGACGGCCTTTGTGCCCTTAACGGTTTATTTTTGCTCAGCGTTCGTCGGTTGTGAGGAAAGCACAATGCAATCATAAGAGATGCACTTTCTAAGTCAGCAAGCGCTATGTTCGGTGATGTTCAAGTATGGCATAAATTATATTTGTTGCTTTAAACATTTGATACATCTTGATTAGTTGAACGGAATTTTGCAACCGAATGATTTGGTGCACTAGTAGGATGCAGTTTTGTTTTACGGTTTAATTGGATCTATTTGTCATCCTAGTTCTTGGACTCCCTTGCTCGATGTTTCTGAGAAATGCTTATAAATGAATTAGAGATTTTAGTGCTAATGACATTTTGTTAATCAGATAGATTAATTGGTGAAAATGGTCAGAATGTCACATTTTTCAGCAAATTTCTTTAGCATGAGCTCCCGTCTGTTAGGCTCTAATACACTCATTTCGTTCTTCTATAAATTCTGGCTCAGTGCAATACTTCTCGAATTATCTCAATTGTTCAAAATAATAACAACTTTTATCGCAATATTTCTTTGGCGAACTGGTGCGTAGGATAAAGTTTTACTTGCAAGAAATTTTATAGGATTTTCTTGATTGATGTGTGCTTGATATTTGATATTTGCTTGATGTCGATGGTTCATTGCCATCTTTTTATGGCCAACTCCCATAACATTGACAACAATAAACAAACAAGGTGAATAATTATAAAAATCATCCCTTTATGAGCGCACATGAGAGTTCCGTGGATCGCGTTGCAGCACTGTTTTATCCACTCGATGAACTCCTCCTCCCTGCTCAGGTCTCCCCCCAAGCCGCCCGGCTCTATAGGCAGCGAAAAGCTTGAGACTAATTTGAGGTGAGTTTGGCAGTAGGGGATGGACGAATTGAGAGGATAAAAGTTTACACTCGATCTCCTTGAGGTAGGTCTTGAACCCGTTGAAGGTGGACTTGTCGCCCCAGTCCTCCGCAGAGCTTAATGAGACGGTCGTACCTCTTGTCCAGCTGGGGATTGAAGGTGGGCCAGTCCTTGTAGACGAGGTTGACGTCGGGAGGGTTCATGCCGAAGGGCTTTTTGATCGGAATCATCTTCGGGTACTCCTCCTCAAGCCGTTGGAGGTGGCGCAGGGGGCGTAGTGATCCACGGGTCGGCCATCAATGCCTCCTTCTTCACTTAGCGCTCTATTTCTACAAGGTATATGAATCACGTGGGACTTTAGCTAATTGCTTTGGAAAGAAACTATTCTCACCTTATCGGCATAGTGAAACATCGCGAGTGTGGGTAAGAGCGCGACGTGCGAATGCCTAATTGACCCAAAGATATCTAGCAAGAAATAATTTTCTGAGCATTGAACTTAATTGAAATCTAAATGCCTAAGGCTTGAGTACAAGAACTGAGGTGTAAGTATCCGTTGTTGATCACGTTATGGAGTAAAGTTGACTCCTAAACTGGGGTTGTGAAACATAACCTAGTAGACTACGCTTTAAGCGTTGCATGACAGCATGGGGAAAATGGGGAAAATGCTTTCGTTAGCCAAGATTCTTAATGTGTTTAGGAATAGCAAATTGATTACTGCAAATTCGATCAGCCAGTTCAAGGCTCAATGAATCAGCCAATGTGTGGGTGCGGAAAAGGAAGCAATGGGTCTGTTGACTAATGTACTAAGTAGATGTCCCAGAGGATCGGCGACAGGCAGCCACCCTGGGGTATGGAGCTCGTGATGGGCCTGGGAGCAGAGAAGCTGTCTTCCAGCTGCACCTGCTGGACTCGGTCTTCAAGGAAAGCTCTCAGCCAGGACATCAATGGGCCTGAGATTCCTAGGTTTGCGCAGGAATAGAGGAATTTGCTGTGAGGGACACATTCGAAGGCACGAGAGAATTCCAGAAAGCAGGTGTCAGCAGGTGTATGGGAGGCTAGCAGGTCAGACCAGCAGGCAAGGCACTGAAGCAGCTGGGAGGTAGTACAGCGATGAGGGCGAAAGCCATACTGCTGGGTGGATAGGAGCCGATTGTCTTCTAGATATTTGCTAAGCTGACAGGCTACTACTTTCTCCATAAACTGGCAAGGGGCGGATATTTTGGCAATTGGTCTATAGTTCTTTGGGGAGGAGGGGCAGCCTTTTCTTTTGAACACTGGTACAATCAGACTAGTTCGCCACTGCTGGGGGGTATCTGAGGTAGCAAGACAGAATTCGAATAGAAGGGACAGGGGGTACACAACAGCAGAAGCCAGCTTCTTTAGTAGGTACATGGGTATTCCGTCCTGGCCTATGCTTAGCTTTGGCTTAGAGTGTTTGAGAGCAGCAAGAACTTCTGGCACACCAGTTCGGATCAGAGAGAGGCTGGAGGGGGCTGCAGGTGGAAGAGGGGGAAGTGTGCCTGAATCCGTCTGAAAAGCTTCACAGAATTGGGAAGAAAATAGCTCTTATTTGACCTGATTCTGGGACACTGGGAAGCCATTGGCAAGAAGATCAGGGCAGTTTGCATTCTTCCCTCACTTAGCATTGAAAAAGCGGTAGAGGGCAGATGGTGAGGATGATAGGATGGCCTTCTCTTTCTTGGCAAAGGTGTGATGGAGGAGGAGGCGGTAGCGGCGGTCGCATTGTCTGAAACATGCCTTGTCATTGGTCGATTGGTTTCGTCTGGCGTAGGGGGCGGCGCGAAGACAGCGGTGCTTGATGAGGTTGGGTGGGAGCAGAGAGGGCTTCTTTTTTGACTTAATTTTAGGCACAAATTGGTCAATTACATCTTGCAGAATAAGTAAGAACAAGTATATGGCGCAAAGCGCAATAGGTGACCGCGGAGCATCTTAACATGTAGCAAAATCCTAAAATTAAGCAAAAGGAAAAGTCTGTGGTTTCTCAACCAAATTCAAAAGTAAACACATATTTAGAATCAGCAGTTATGAATTGTGAACAAAAAAACTCAAGTCTTGTGGGCAATTTTCAGCCATTCAACATGACAATTCTTGACTCAAAAGGAAAAGTCTGTGGTTTCTCAACCAAATTCAAAAGTAAGCACAGATTTAGAACCAGCATACATGAATTGTGAATAAAAAAACTCAAGTCTTGTGTGCAATTCTCAGCCGTTCAGACGCTACAGAGGAAATTGGTAATTTTCGGGAAAAACTTTTTCCTACTCAGGAAAGTAATGTTTCTAATGGTCCGGCACCAGCTCCACCCCCCCAGGATCCAAGCGGCACATTATAGCTTTCAGGAAAAAAAAAGTATGTCCAGATCCGTTGAGAATTCGCCCGTGCCCAGCACTTGCAGATATATATATATACATACATATATATATATATATATGAGGACAAAAGTTGAGTAACCTCTATAGACCGCGGAGCGGCCCTTCGGGCCGCTCCGCGGTCAAAAATCCGTAAAACTCTGAAACATTAGGGCACAGATTGCAAATGTAATCCCAGTCAACGCCTTGCAGGAATTCTGTTGCTTCATCTGCCTTTATTTTTTTTGAATATCATAATTTTTTTTGCTATTATTTCTTTTTCTGGTTTGGCGTCTCTTTTGGACTCATTGGTCTCTTTTCGTGGGCTTTTATGCCTCTTTTTTGGTCACATAGGCCTCTTTTTTGGGCGTTTTATTTTGAGGCAGGTAGAATTATGCTCGGAAAAAGCAAAGGGCTCATTGATGGAAATGGAGAGGACTGAGCCAGGATCAGCTGTGAGCACCAGGTCTAGAGAGCTCCCGCCTATGGTTGGGCCTTGTACGAGTTCCTGGAGGCAGTGAGCGCTGCACCAGTTCAGGAATGATGTGCCTAGTGGGCTGCGGGCTTCGGGGACTGTCCAGTCGATGGCAGGGAAGTTTGCATCAGTGAGGAGAATGGAGGACCAGTCACAGGCGAGGAGAGGGGAGAGGGCCTGCAGTGAGTCGCTGAGGTATTGAGCTCCTGAGAAGGGCGACTCCACCACCTGCTGTGTTTGGATGGTCTGTTCGTAGAACCAGGTAGGGTGATTGGTCAGTTAAGAGAGAGTTGGGGATAGTTGGGTTGGTTTTGATAAAGGCATATATCAGATACTCTTCAGCTAGGAGGGAAAGGTGGAGTGATTGGAGTTTAGGCCTTGATTTTGCAGTGTACTTCAGGCTGCGTACATTGGCAAGGAGAAGGGGGATTGACCTTAGGCAGTTTGGTGAAAAGGGTCCTGGTTGGAGGAAACAGAGGAGGGACGTCGTCTCATCCCCTGATGCGACCTTGTCTATCATGAAGCTCTCCATGTCCTCCAACTCTCCGACAGCGACCGCCCCCCACAACAACCTCTCTGGGACACCTACATACGCAACATTTGCGAGATGGAGGAACTCCGCAATGAGTTCACACCTCCACAGCAACCTCAACCACCCCAAGGAGACCAGTGGAGGAAATATTGCCAACAGGATCACTTCTCCACCCAGTCCTCTCCACCCAGCAACAAAAGCAATGTCACCAGCAATCAACTCTCGTGGGACGACAACAATGATCTCTCTGCCGCCTACCACAACATCTACTCCCAAATCGACATCCTGGCCACTTCCATGGCCCATGCTGAAGCCCAAGCTCACAAGTTCCCCATCAGAGACCCCACCCATCTCCATTACGAGCACAAATACCTAGACCTCACCCAAAACCAAGCCAACCTCAAACGAGAAGCAGAGAAAATCTCCCACCAACTTCATGGCCTTGACCACAACCGCCTCCTCCAACCGTACATGCGCAACAGTTACCCCAACCCACCCGCCAACCAGCTCGAAGTTGAAGCCGACATCCACCCGTGCCCCACATCACAGCCACAAGAGGTGCTCCCACCCCGGCCAGGGGAAGGGTACCCAACACAAAATCCAGCCCTTCTTCCACCAGCCCTGGCACCACGAGCATTTCCACCTGCTCCGGCACCACAGGCACTTCCACCAACTTCAGCACCACCGGCACTCCCACCAGCTTCAGCACCACTGGCACTTCCCCCACCAACCACGGCACCCCAGGCTCTTCCACCAACACAGACGCTACCCTCACTCCCAGCACCACACCAACCCCAGGCCATCACCTACCCAGCTCAACAGACCCGCCACAACCCCTTCAACGACCTCACTCCCACACCGCAGGACCACAACGCCAATCCCTTCCCACCGATCGAGTGCCCAGTTCAAACTCACCACTACCCATTCCAGAGAGACCCCAACCAAGTGCCGCCCAACTACCTCAGCATCAACCCCAACCTACATATACAACTCGTCCCTGCAACACCCACCATGGTCAGCAACCTACCACCACCCAGCTACAGCGCACAACCCCCACCTTCACTCCCTCACACCTATCAACAGATCCCACCCGCCTACTACCACACTCCATGCTCCAACGCCAACCTCTTCTACAACCCCTACGACTCTGGACGAAACCTCATCAACTTCTCCTCCGATTCATCCTCTCCCATGACTCCACCAGCGCTGCCACTGGCATATTAAGCAAAACATTCAATAGTAATTAATGAGACTCACAGAAATATCAAATGTTGCCCTCATTCCATGAACTCTCTGAGTTGTGGTCGAAGCATGCTTAGTCGTGGCAGTGAGGCACATGACCATTTTTCAATATGTGACTTTATAAATGATTTTAGCTTCAGGGGGCACAATAGGCCATAATTTGCAGCAGTGTGTGCTTCTTCGTCCTCTATAATTAGATTATTCCAAAGAACCACAATATTCCAAGGTGTTGTTTGTAGTACTTTTAGGTGTCCAGGCTGTCCTATTAGAAAGTGAATATTTGTATCATAAAAAATGCTTGAGATAACAGCATTACGCCGGTTTCCAATGGGTCTGTCGGTCTTTAAGGAGTTGTAGACTTTGGATGTAGACCATCCACCAAAGACACCTTGCGCTATCATTAGAAGGCCTGCATTGAGGAACCACTTCCCAACATTGTCCCATTGAAGCAAATGAAATACAGTCGTTGAAACACTTTTGTAGCTAAGGGCGCAATGTTTGTTTTGCATTTTTTTTTAGAAAATTTGCAGGTATTCTATCCAGGCCACCACCACTTGAGCATTTAAGTTTCTTTAATTTATGATTAACATTTACTCCAGAGAGTTCTGTTGGGATTTCAATCGTATTCTGATCAGTTTTTGATAAGATGTCTGACGTGTCTATTAGCAATGGGGTTGTGTCAAGGCCATCTTTATAGACTGAGCTGAATTGTTTTGTTAGTGCGTTTATTATTTCAAATGTATCCGTGTAGGTGTTGTCATCCACTCTGATAGAGTTTATTGTCTGCTGTTTTCTCTTTGAACCAGTGAAATATTTCAGTTATTTCCAAATGTCCTGACTACTTTTGCAGTTTTGAAATTTGGCACTTAGGTAACTTCGTTTAGCTTTTTTGACTTCATGCCTCTGCTTTTTATTTAAAGCCCTGAGAGAAAGGTAGACCTGATGCATTAACAGATGTCCTTTTAGCCTAATAATCATTAAATATGACGTCTCTCTTGCTTAATTATTTTGCTTAGGTGCAGACATTTCCTTGTTATCCATACATTCTTATATTATGAAGGCAGTTTCTTTAGTGGGCAGACACAGTTAAGCAAAGCTAAAAGCTAAGTTTTCTAGACATTTAAGTGCATTCACACCACAGAGCTTACTATAATTTCATTGTTAATGGCACCCTGGACATCTTTCAGTAGTATTTGTAAGGTCATGTACCGTGCCGTGCTTCCATACTCTACATTAAATGTTGTTATTGACTTTTGATTTGAAGTGCGTTAGGGGTTCTGCAAGGGAGACATATGTCGAACGGTGTCCGGTGGCAGATTTTTCAAAAATTGGGCCTAGACCATAGTTCAGTTCCGTGTGTTTGCTGTGTGTTGGTTGTGTGTTTGTGATTAGTCGTCCCGATCACTGGTTTATAGA
>JASANA010009030.1:0-37736 GCA_030248095.1 Ptycholaimellus sp. GST1_10
CTACCCGGTCCAGGCACAATAATAGGAAGAAAGGAAGACTCTGATACCTGATTAGCAACTCAGGCAGAGTGCTTGGTTGGATGCAACTGCACTCTTACTCCACTTCTTCAATCCGTTCAACTTCTTTACATTGTCCTTCTGCCACACTTCTCACTTACGCACTCAGAGACACAATACTCAAAATCGGAAGAGATGATGGAGAAAGATGAAATTGAGCTGGGTCTGATTGGCCAAAGCCGGTGTTAGGACGGGGACAGATGAGGGACTAAATGATGAGGTTGGTTAGATGGAGGACCAAACAACCACTCAGCTGCTAACACGTAGTGAGGCCACCCTCGCAGGCGCACTCACTCGTCCCTATTGTTATGCCCGTGGGCCGCGATGATAGAGATTTGGGATGTGGAGGAAGAGGAAGACATTAGAGTTTATACGGATGAGAAGCAGAAGCAAGAGGGCAGACTGATGGCGTGATGGTGAAAGAGGAGGCTCTTATAGGGCAGCCGTGGGGGGCACACAGGGGGCAGACAAGATGGCGGTGAAGAGAGGGCAGGGCAGGGCAGTGCTGAGGCATGGCGTCATGAAGGGGGGTGTAGGCAGTGTGCTGGAGGGCAGAGGAAAGAGAGCAGGAGTGCGGGGGATGCATGTGGACGCAGTGTAATGGGGGCCCAGGTGAGACGAGAGGGGGCAGTGGGGGTGTGTGTGTGTGCGGCAAGGAGGCGGGGGCGCCTGCAAGGAGGGGAGAGGGAGTGTGGAGTGGCACAGGAGGGAGAAAAGAGAGAAGTGAGGCAGAGAGGGGGCCACAGCGGGAGCAGAGAAGAGAGTAGAGCATGAAGTATAGGATGCAAGGCAAGAAGAGGGACCTCAGGGCTATC
Organism: Ptycholaimellus sp. GST1_10; assembly: GCA_030248095.1. Lineage (NCBI taxonomy): Eukaryota > Metazoa > Nematoda > Chromadorea > Chromadorida > Chromadoridae > Ptycholaimellus > Ptycholaimellus sp. GST1_10. The sequence continues at coordinate 873 of JASANA010009030.1, forward strand.
ATGCCAGGTCGCTTGCAGTGGAGGGAAGAGGGGCTGGCAGGCTCGCGGAGGCCTCTCGTGGCTGGCGGCGGGAAGGGTTGAAGAAGTTGGCTGTCCTAGGGGTGGGCAGTGAGGGGCACTTCCAGGTCACCTCACTACGATTCATTACAGTCAATCCTGAATTGTAAGTAGCTGTGCTGAGCAAACATAGGCGGGTGCAACTATTGGGCTTGCGCGAGCGGAGCATTAGTGGATCGGCTAAGCCCCTCTTATTGAACAACACAACCTATTGCAGTTTTTTCCCAAAGTTTGGCAGGTCGTAGCTCGTCACAAATAGAGGTTGTAGAGCACTGCAAATAGGCTCATTCAATGCACCGTGGTCGAATTGTGGGGGTCCTCTTTCTAAAAAATTTTCTAAGTGTTTTTTTTCAAGAGATATTCTTAAAAAACTGTTTCAAAAAGGTGTCCGGGCGCACACCAACCATCCGTCCGACTGACCATCTGTCCGACTGACCATCCGTCCAGCAAGTGTTGCATACACTTTGGCTGCTTCTGGGGCGGAGATCTCAACGGTTCTAGGGTAAATCAGGCCAAAAAAGTGTCAAGGTACTTTTATTTTTTGCATTTTAAGCGTTTTTTAGGTTGAAACATCAACTTTTTGGGTAAAAATCCAGTTTTTTTGGGTTTTTTGCATGTTTTTCAATTCCAGGTCTATTATTGCGCCTTTATGGGGTTTTTCACCTAAAAACAGCAACATAGGTAATTTTGAACGTAGATTACGATGGTGGTGCCCATTTCGCCTCCACCTGGGCTCATGGTGTTTGCACTATGCCGTGAACACTAAAAAAGTGTTAAAACGGGGATTTTTGAGCTCAAATTATCATTGCTCATCCAATATTGGACGAAATGTAGAAATTCCAACGCGAGAGGATTAAGGACAACTCAAGCTTTCCTCCGGTACCCTTAGTTTTGTTTTAAGTTCAATATTGAGTGAGAAAATGGCAAAAAACCGAAAGTGTTCACAGTTATGGCAAAGTGTTAAAGTGTTAAAAGTGTTAAAAGTGTTAAAAGTGTTAAAAAAGTGTTAGTGTTCACGGATCGACAGTTACGGCCATTTTTGAGCATTGTTTTAGTATATCCATAATTAAAATTGTATTTCTAGATGCGGAGTGATCAGAAGATTGAAGTTGAACAGTTAAATTGAAAAATTAAGACCAAAATTTTTTTGGCCATTTTCGGCCTATGTTATAGCATAGGCGAAATTCGGACCTGTCATTAAACTTTGGCCATTTTCGTTGGCTATATAGTACATATCCCTAATGTTTTGGCACCAGTAGCTGGAGAAATGTTTGAAACAGTTTATCTGATAAGGATTTTGAACATGAGTCAGTGTGTGAGAAATGAGAAGTTTTTTAGTGGCAATTTTACAACCTATTTTAATGGCCTTGTGTTATAACATAGGCAAAAAAAGGAGTGTACGATAAAAAAGTCATAATATTTCTCGATTCTCAGCTCGCTCAGGGCTTATTATTTATGTTTTAGGGTCAGAATTTCATGACAAATCCGAAAATGTGTGTCGCATGCGCAGGAAAATGAAGTCCTGGCAAGCAATCATCGATTTTTCGCAAAAATCTTCAATATCAAAAAGACATACTTTCTGATTCTCAAGCTTTTTTTGACTGAAAATCTCGCAATATTGTCAAAACAAATGGCACCACCTTCTTTCTCACTTTTTTAGCTTCAATTTGATATGCAATAGTTGGTAGTTGCAAGACCATATGTCGAGAAAAAATGATTTTTTTGGGCAGCATCCTCAATACTAATAAATTGATTTTCTTGCTGACCTCTCTGTACATTTGTACCCATAGTGGCCTAACTAAACAGAGTTGGGTGCTCTCATTTTGGCTCATAGGACAAAATTAATTGTTTTTTCAGAAAATACAATAAAAATGGGGGGTCAAAAAAATTTTTGGGCCACCTTCCTTTAGCCATTCGCCACTTTCTCGCGAAACGCCTCTTAAGATCTAGCATTAACCTCTAAAACATACACTTGGGTCGAAAAGAGGCCCTGGGCGCTGACGGTCGCTGTGCTCCCTCGCGCCAGGCCAATATAGGAAGTAAAGTTCATGAATACACTGTGGGGCAAAACTCAATATCCAGGTAAGGACAGGTCTGCCAAGTTAGAGTTCGAAAAATTGGTTTCTGGTAATTTTTCTATTAAAACTGAAATTGCAAGCTCATTTATTTCCCAAAAGTACCCATGTTGGGTATGGGTCGATTTGTCTACATTAGCTGCGCACACCTATGCCAATAGTTTTTAGATTTTTTACCTAAAATTATCAAATTTCATCTAAAAACCTAATCAATGCCATAAAACAAAAAATTGAAATTTCCCAAAAACATTAAATTTTCCCAAAACTTTTGTTGAAAAGTCTGACAAGGTATTCTCGGCTGTTGCCAAGATGCGTGGCCTTTGTTCCAGATAATAAGCTAAGCAATTCCTTTTAACTGCTTTAAGATACTGCCGCAGCAAACGTATCTGCCAAATCTAAGCTGAGTTTATTGAAAAACCAGTAATTTATGGATGTTCGAATTTTTGAAACATCAAGATTTTAGGTTTTTGACTATAAATCAAGAAATAATAAATATTTCGGAAATTCGGAAATCAACTTCAATATATCACCATTAAAGACGTACACGCCAAAATTCAACTGATTTCATTGAAAACCCATCAATTTATGGCTGTTCAAATTTTTGAAACATCAAGAATTTAGGTTTTTGGCCATAAACTGAGAAATAACAAATATTTCGGAAATTCCTTTTGCCAGCTTCAAGATAGCACCTTGACGGACGTACCTGCCAAAAATCAGCCAATTTCGTTGAAAAACCAGGGATTTATAAATTTTCGTACTTTGAAACATCAAAAAATTGAGTTTTTGGCAAAAATCGGAAAATTACGTTAAGCCCAAAAAATGGCCTGGAGATATCACCCAGGCAGACTTTCATGCAAAAAATCAGCCACTTTCGTTGAAAAACCAGTAACTTATGAATTTTCGTACTTTGAAACATAAAAAATTTGGGTTTTGGGCAAAAAACGCAAAATTACGTCAAGCGCAAAAAATGGTCCCGAGCCACCACCCAGACGGACCTTCATGCAAAAAATCAGCCAATTTGGTTGAAAAACCGCGGAGTACGAGCGCGACAGGGACACATATATATATACTAGTAATATGGGTCAGTGGCCGCGCTTCGCGCGGCCACACTTTTCAATCCTTTATGGCATATGAAATCATCCGTTTCTTTTTATCTCTTCTTTCAAATCCAATGACTCGTGTCTGTTGATCACAGGCATCAAGAATCATTACTGAAAAGAATTTGACTTTACATCTCAGCAATGATCTGCATTTTAAGTTCTGCCAGTTTTGGAAGACCCACTGATAATAAATGCAATTTAAAAAGATCACTAGTAGTAAGCATCGCATACAGTCTAGAGACCTCTGGTATTAAACACCTGCATATCCCTACTAATGAATATCTTGCAACATCCGCTCACTGAGTAGGGCCAAAATTGCAAAAATTGACTTCACTCAAAGAGATTTTGCAGTATAATTGTTTTAAACAAGTATATGGCGCAAAGCGCAATAGGTGACCGCGGAGCGCATCCTTTATATGATACTTTGTAACTCAAAAATCAAGTCTGTGGTTTATCAACCAATTTCAAAAGTAAGCACAGATTTAGAATCGACATATAAGACTAGTGAACAAAAAAATCAACCCTTCTGTGTAATTCTCAAGACTTCAGGTACTACAGTGCAAAAACCGCATATTGCAATTTTCCAACTTTCTACCCAAAAAAGTAATGTTTTACATGCTTCGGGACCAGTTCCACCCCTCCATTTGGGTCTTTATTTGATCAAGGCAAATTCTGATGCATGGAATGTGGTCACACTGGGCACCAATGTGAAGCTCTTGATCCGGGTTATTCAAATATGTATGAGTTCATGCATATAACTACAATAGTTGGAGTGCTACAAGTTCCATTATGCCTAGAATAATGCTGTTTTTGCCATTTTGGGGTCTTTATTTGATCAAGGCAAATTCTGATGCATGGAATGTGGTCACACTGGGCACCAATGTGAAGCTCTTGATCCGGGTTGTTCAACAAGTATATGGCGCAGAGCGCAATAGGTGACCGCGGAGCTCTCAACATACCCCATTTTTCAACCTTTCTACCTAAAAAAGTTATGTTTCAAATGCTCCGGGACTTGTCAAACCTCTCCAGATCTTCCTCAAATTTTATTTCCTTTCAGGAAAAAAAAAGTTTGTCAATATCCGTTGAGAATTGAGCCTTTTACAGCATACCCAAATTTTCGACCTTTCTACCCAAAAAAGTAATGTTTCAAATGCTCGGAAACCAGTTCCACCCCTCCATATCTTCCTAAAATCTCATTACCTTTCAGGAAAAAAAAGTTTGTCCAAATCCGTTGAGTATTGAGCCTTTTACAGCATACCCAAATTGTCAAACTTTCTACCCAAAAAAGTAATGTTTCAAATGCTCGGAAACCAGTTCCACCCCTCCAGATCTTCCTAAAATTTTATTACCTTTCAGGAAAAAAAAAGTTTGTCCCAATCCGTTGAGAATTGAGCCTTTTACAGCATACCCAAATTTTCAACCTTTCTACCCAAAAAAGTAATGTTTCAAAAGTTCAAATTCCGGGTCTACCCCTCCAGATCTTCCTAAAATCTCATTACCTTTCAGGAAAAAAAAAGTTTGTCCAAATCCGTTGAGAATTCGCCCGTTCCCAGCATTTCCAGACATACATATATACATATATACATATATACACATGAGGACAAAAGTTGAGTAACCTCTATAGACCGCGGAGCGGCCCTTCGGGCCGCTCCGCGGTCAAAAATTTAAAAAGTAAATAGGCTATCTTAAACAAAATTGTTTTGCCTTGAATTGAAAAAAAAGTCCGACAAGAAAAGTCAAAAATTGGCTGAGCAAGCAAGTTTTAAAGTGAAAAATGACCAAAATTGAGAACGTTTTCAATCGCAATTTTTTTCAACGGAAAAATGGCGAGGACTTCCCTACATATTTTGTGGAACTCACTGAGATCTATCCAAAAAGCTATCAGGTGCCTAAATTGGTTTAGAATCCATATGGCGCCGAGGCCATCCTGAAAATGGCATCACCCGTATATAATAAGATACTAGTAATATAGGTCAGTGGCCGCGCTACGCGCGGCCACCTATAGCCAAAGTTATGTGACCAGTAATGCCTTTCAAATAGTCCTTAAATATAATTAAATTATTTAGAGGACATAGCCATATCAAAAGGTAATCACTTCAATTGACATCTGTGTAATCTGTATTAAATGAACAACTGCAAGACTCGTAGTGCAGATAAACCTAGAAATAAGCATTAAGCCATCTTTCATACGTTCGCGATATAAACGTAAGCAGTAATTGCGCGGCTTATTAGGATGACATGAGATCCCGATTTTATTAATTTTCCTTCCAGATAAGACAAACATATATTAAAATTAAAGGTAAAACTGAACAATAAAATGTTGCATTTATAGCCTTATGGGCTACAACATGGACCAAAAAAACTCAAGAGATGATGCTGGATCATTCTCAAGGTTAACAATATATTATCTAGTATCATACTTAACCATGCCATTATGGCGCTTTGAGCAATTACTTAATTCATTCCAAAGACATCAGGCTACTGGGTAGGGTTCTACGACAGTTCGCACCCGCGATAGTTCGCACCCGACAGTTCGCACCCGACCCTTCGCACCCGCGATAGTTCGCACCCAAGCAGTTCGCACCCGACAGTTTGCACCCAACAGTTCGCACCCGACCCTTCGCCCCCGACAGTTTGCACCCAATTCTTAAATATTCAATTCTAAGGTTTTTTTTAGTTTTTTTATGTTTTTTTAAAAATACAGACACAAACACATACAATCCAAGGTATTTGCTTTTTTTTTGTTTTTTGTTTTTTTGTTTTTGTTTGTTTTTTGCACCCCATTAGCCCAATGTGCTGACAATATTCCCATTGTTCATGCTTTGTGGCGTTTACCGCATCGATTATTATGCATTCTAGCCCAAGTTATGGATGAAAATGCAAGAGGAATTCTAAAATAAGCCAAATATCGGATGTTTCGAAGCTTTGACACCTTTTTGAGTTTTTTGACCCGATTCTGCCTAAACAAAGAAACTTTTGCATACCATTTGCTGCATGCTGCATGATGCATGATGTGGTAAACGCCACAAAGCATGAAATTGTTGCCACTAAGCAGCCATGGGCTTAGTTTCAATACATTATAAATTGATTTTTCCACCCAGTTCTTAGGTCTTAGATAAAGTGGCTCTTTAATGTCAAAGTCTCACAAATCCTTTTCAAAAGCAACTAGAATACTGGCTTGGGTGCGAATGGTCGGGTGCGAACTGTCGGGTGCGAACTGTTGGGTGCGAACTGTCGGGTGCGAAGTGCTTGGGTGCGAACTATCGCGGGTACGAAGGGTTGGGTGCGAAGTGTCGGGTGCGAACTATCGCGGGTGCGAACTGTCGTGATACCCTGGGTAGGCCATAAAATCGAAAAATTGGTATCAGTCAATCCATTGTTTTTCTAAAATTTTATTTAAAACTTTGAAAACTAACTAATGTAATCAAAGCAGAATTGTTGTAGCTTCAACTGAAAAAAAAAATCAGCCGGAAAAGTTTAAAAATGGAGGAGCTATGAAGTTCCAAAGTCAAAAAATGTCCAAAAACCGCAAAAATGGGAATGTTTTTGATAATTTAATGTTTTTAACATTTCCCATGCATGGATAACCCCAAAAATTATTAAATAACTCCTCAAGATCGATACATAGAGCTATCATATGCCATGGTACAATAAGAATCCAGGTAGCCCCGAGACCCCTCCCAAAATGGCATCACGCGTATTATATAAGATATACTAGTCATATTGGTCAGTGGCCGCGCTTCGCGCGGCCACACTTTGTTAGTGGCTGTGGTGTGGTCCACAAAATATTATGCACTGCGCCATTGTACCAGGAATAAAGAGCATGTTAGAAATTTAGATATATTATGGTATCATAATGCTCCTCAGTCTCTTTCTAAATTTGTTGAACAATTTCGCACAGACCATGGCACTGATCTTGCTGGCTATACACAGAACAGTAGCCAGAATCTAATCTAAATGAGGTTTAGTCTGGACTAAGCCTATATCCAGCCGTTGGTAGCAGTGAATGCTATCACCAAACATTTGCTTTATTATTGCCTCTAAACATCTGCTCCCCGAGTAGAGCCAAAATCATGAAAATTGACTTTACTCATTGGGATTTTTCATATAAATAGTTGTAAAAAGTTGACAATGTAAAGCGATGATCTTAAACAGAATTGTTTTGCCTTGGATTTAAAAAAAAGTCCGCCAGGAAATGTTATAAACTGGTGGAGTTATGGCGTTTCAAAGTTGAAAAATGGCCAAAAATGGCAAAATTCCGCGCGTTTTCAATCATTTTTGGTTTTCATCCTTGTCGGAGCATAGTGCGCCTAATATATGTTGCACAACTCCATGAGATCTATCCAAAAAAGTATCATATGCCAGGATACATTTCGAATCCAGCGTGCCCAAGTACCCCTCCCAAAATGGCATCACCCGTATCATATAAGATATGCGGAAAGACGGACGCAAAAATGGGGTAACTGCTTAAGCTGGCCTTGGCCGCCCGCCGCTTCGGGCAGGGCGCCAGAGCTCCTCCGGCCTCCGGGCACGGGTGCTACGGCCCCTACGCTTCGCCTAGCATGCTTCGCATGCTAGGCTACGCTCCAGGGCCTCCGCACCCATGCCCTCCGGCCTCCGGAGCTCTGACTGCCCTGCCCTCCGCGGCAGGCGGCCTTCGGCCGCGCAAAAATAGACACCGCTATCATATTTCTTTCAAAATTTCTGTTGTGACTCAATGCAGCCATCAATGAGCGAAGCCCATTGATGATCATGTGTATCCAGGTATGTCAGTGAGTGTCCCCGATGCTGGCTGTGATGCTAACGGATGTCAGGGTTCCCTCAGTCACGCTCCCGCTGTTACAGCCTGGGCACCAAGACTCCCTCACCCTAGGGCGCCCCGTGAGCCCTGAGGAAGAGTCCCCTTTCCATAGGCTGTCCAGGTTGAGCCATGATGTGGAGCCCTGGTTCTTATACACCTCACTCACATCCTGTTGGTGACACATCACTGATCCTTTGGACCTTGCATTGCTGCCTATTGTGTGCCTTCCTGTATTGTTCTCTGTGTATATAAGCCGGGCTTTTCTCCCTTTAGTCAGTCAGTTGGCGGGATTGTGAGCCCTGGCTCGAAAACTTAGGCATGCACTGTGAACTACTGCTGATATTCGGACAGAGGCATGGGAACTGTCACCCTTCTGATGGAAGCAGCCAGCCTGTACATTTCGATCCAGAAACTACTTTTAAAATTGCCATTTAGGTATGAGCCAACAGAGATATAGACCCAAATATGATGAACACCAAAGATGTCCCCTGGTGCAAACGGAGCTTTAGCAGAGTGTCAGCGCCCAACCCCTTTTTTTGAACCAGGTGTATGTTTTGGGGGTTATTGCTAGATCTTAAAATTGATAAGGATTTTGTGCTTCATATAAGGGTCCAATCGTTCTAATTCTTCTTGCATTAGAAAGATCATCATCGAGTTGACCAAAACTCGCGAGAAATCGCCCAAAAATGGCGGAACACAAGAGATAATCATTCAAAACCATTTGTCCGAACTCCTTCTCCTCCTCCTACTCCTCCGCATCTGCTCAATGGACGATAGTAGGTATTCAATTGGCCAACGGTAAAGTGTAGACTTGGCCAGGCAAAGGGCTTAGATGTACAATTAATTAAAAGTTAATTAGATGATGCGATTAATGAGGATGAGTGGTCAAGTGGTTTGGTGTGTTGTGACGCGAAACATGAACCTTAGCAAAGTCTGGGCAGACATCGAGGCCGCCGCCTGTGCCTGGTGACCGGCATAACCCTGGCGCAGTCCCCCCTTGCCGTTTTGCCCCCCTCTCCTATAATTGATCTTACCCACTGATTAGGAACCCAAAGTGAACCATTAGCAATCTGAGTAGCATTACCTACTTCTCTACCCATGCTTTTCATGTTACAATTATCTCCACCTCCAATAGAATTGATGACCAATAGCTGACCTTTTGAGCTCCTGACCAGTTGAGTAGCCTTGACCATTGTTCTCCAAAACTCTCCAACCCCAGAGGTGAGCACTGCTCCCTTCCTCCACCAGATCAGACCTGCAATGGTCCTGGACACTTGAGGATTTTGGCTGCCTGGGTTGAGAATGAGAGATGTTGATGGAAAAGACACCTTGGCAGTACTCAAACAAACCCTGACTCTCCCCCACCAGTTCCAAGCCTTTCCCTCTCCACCACCAGTTCCAAGCCTTTCCCTTTCATGTTGGCAGTACCCTAACAAACCCAGCTCTCTCCACCACCAGTCCCAAGCCTTTTGTGGTGCATACCAAGCCTTTTGCACCTGTGTTTGCTGTCAACACTCCAGTCCTATATAAGGAGCCCCAAAACCTCAGTTCCTCAGTCTGGGCCCAAGGCTGAGAAGGTGAACTCCAGAGTAGGACCATCACCCTCCACTGTGACCACTGTGGCTTGTGAGTCTGCCCAGCTCATCTCCATCATCATCACCAGTGTGTTAGTGTGTAAGTGCCAGTGTTGCTTGGATAAATCACGACCATCTCTGAGCCTCTTGACCAACATAATCCACCACACAGGGCCATTGGCAGGCATTGCAACAGGTATCCAACACTGCCAGGAGTGCAGTGCAGCAAGACAGGTAGCAGCAGAGAAGTCAGTGTAAGGCATTCATCTACCACCCATCTCTCCCCCTCACCCTTCTCCAACAACCAGCCAACAACTCAGAGCACAACTGGCTGAAGGACAATGGCATTGGAAGGATGTGGAAGTAGTGCCTCCTATGCCCGATTCAAATTGGGCCTTGAATTCGAGGTAGGTGGTAGCTTAAACATTACAAGTTTGAGGCCGTGGTAGATATTGGCTTAGAACCGATTCAAATTCACTTCTTGGTAGCCTACCAAGGCCTTGAAAATGCTACCCTGGCCTGATCCATGGTAGCAAGCGGCCTCCCATTAATTTTAATGATATTTTAATGAGAGACATATGTTGCTTGATTGACTGCATCCATCTTATCACTGTAAAATAAACAAAATGCTTTGTTTAGAGCACGGATTAGACTAGAAGGAGATTTATATATAATGTCAGTATAAGATATCACCACTCCTCAGCATGATAAAAGGGTGAGTAAAAGCAAGACTATGCTTGCACAGTTCAGCACTACAGGCTAAAAAGAGAACGCTTTGAATTGAAACTAGGGTGATTGACCAATATTCATGTTCTGAGATGCTGTGATGGGCAGCCATGGTGTAGAAAAAAAATGGCAGCAGTCTAACCTCAAACCTTAACCTGAAGCCACTTTACAATCCTTGTTTCCAGGCGCTGTACCCACTAGCAGCTGCTTATCCTCAAAGACCAAATAGTCTAGCAATATATTACCAAAGTCCAAAACAAGCATTCATGTGTCTCTAATAAATAAGGTGGCTCACTCCAATTATCCCCCCACATGAGGTGTCTGTCCCCCTCAAGTTTTTAGCCCTCCCCCCTCATGGTCCGTTAGGCTTAAGCTTAGATTAGGATTTGTCGTTAGGCTTTGAACGCTTCCATGAGGGGGGTAGAAACTTGAGGGGGGGTGTAGAATGCATGAGGGGGGGGTAAAAACCTTGAGGGGGGGGGTAATTGGCGTGAGCCAATAAGGCTTTCCCCAAAACCTGGGAGAACCAGACTACTTTGGCCTAGGACAGATCTAGCTATTTAGACCTGATAGAGTGGATAACCTCCTTATCGCTCAACGCATTCATCTCTCTTAATCCTCTTTCACTCTAATACAGCCTCACTCCCAGGATGTGAACCTTATGCCCATCTACACTTTACCTAATAAAATCCCGATGCCACAAGTGCACATTATCCAGCAGGCAAAAAGATGGTTCCTTTGCATAGCAAATACGCATGGACGTGGCACTGCGTGACACCATACTTACTGCTTATCTTGCTCCAAAAGCCCAGGAATTTACTTATTTTGGAACCAAAGGCTGTCTGAGCTACCCCAAAGCAGTCTACTGCCCAGATGTAATGTTAGAAAACCAGGATTTTACATTCCAGGCCACCTACCTCGACCAAGAATTGGAGGTAGGTTGGCCAAGACCAATTTGAATCACTCCCTACCTTGACCTTGAAGTCATGGCTGACTTACCTCAAGGCCATGGTAGCTATCTACCCTAAAATAGCTATTTGAATTTGAAATGGGCACTAAAGGGATCAGGTTCCAACTCTGTCCCCATCATCATGGAGGAGGATGCCCTTTCATCCTGCCCAAGTACACCTGCGACTGCACTGTCTATGCCAAACCTACCCCTCTCTCCTACCACCCCATCAACCTCTACCTACCCAAGCCCTCTGGACCCAGCATGCCTGCTGCCAGATGCAATCTGGAGGTCACCATCACCACCACCCATAACGACATCATCTGCCACTTCCTCAACTGGGGCAACACCAACCCCTCTGAGTTCCAAAGCATCCCCACCCATGAGTGCCAGACAGCTTGGAAGAACAGGAAGTTCCAAGACATGAAGCTGGTGCAGCTGGGAAACTGCATCTGGTCCACCAACCAGTCGCTCCACTTCTCGTGGCCCTGCTGCTTCAAGACCTTCAGATTCCAGACCACCAATATCTTCATCACAGAGGGCTTGGTCTATGCCTCCCACAATGCCCTCACCACAGACCTCAGTGGCCAAGATGGATGCCAGGTGGACAAGGAGAGCTGCATCAAGTCCACCTACACCATCGTCTAGGATGACAACCCCGTCTTCACCTTCTGCCCCTTCTTGTTCTATGGCACCTTCAGAGGGGAAGAGATGGGCAACATAGTCAGAGTACCCCACCTTGCCACCACCTTCTCCTCCTACAAACCCCTCCCCAACTTCCCGTACAACAAGTGGGGAAAGAAGTGCCTGCTGGAGAAAGTGTGCTTGTCGCACAAGGGCATGGCCATCCTCATCAACTTCACTGCCAAGGCTGTGGACGACTACCCCGGATGCTGCCCTGCCCAGCATCCTGCTCTAACCCACCCCTCCAGATCACTGCCACCCCCGCCCATTGCCCTTCCTACCAGACCCTCACTTCCACTCTCTCCACCCAGAGCGCCAACTGTCTCTAGAGCCCAGCAAACCTCTCCCCTTCTCCAGCCCACCCCCAGCTCCGGCTATGACTCCGATGATGACATGAGCAACCCCAAGCTCATCGCCATCCTCAACAGCATTGACACCAACTGCCAGCGTCGAAGGCGATGCCAGAGTGGCCAAGGTCATTGAGAGCGAGCTGGCCAAGGAGAAACAGAGGAGACAGGAGAGACTCCAGTGGGCCCTGGCATACAAGAAGAGAAAGGCCACTGCACAGTACAAGAGGTGGCAGGAGGTGAAAAGAAGACGGATGCTGGAGAAAGGTGAAAGGGCTGAAGCGTACAAAGGACAGACAAAGCGATTGCTCTCCGAGGAGTGACAGCGATGGCAGTGGAGGTCCTGGCTGGGATCCCAGCCCAAGGCCTTCCTCAACAGAAGCCCCACTTCAGCTTCCCTTCCTACTGACAAAGTGCGGGATCAGAGAAGAGGACAGACAACGAGTGGCACCTGTCTGCCCAAGCCTCCAAGCCATTGGGTTCTATGACAATTTGCACCCAAGACAATTTGCACCCGACTATTTGCCCCCAACTATTTGCACCCAAACAAATTTGCACCCAGACTATTGGCACCCGACGATTTGCACCCAACTATTTGCACCCAACTATTTGCTCCCAACTGGTAGTGATTATTGGGCTGGCGCGAGGGAGCAATGGGACCGTCAGCGCCCAGCCCCTCTTTTCGGCCCAGGTGTATGTTTTGAGGGTTATTGCCAGATTTTGGAAAGAAAAACATCGAATTGTGGGGGACACTCGCGAAAAAGTGTATAAATCAAGATTTGACAGAGAAAATTGGAAAACAAAAGTGCCGTACGAACTCCTTCCCTTCCCTTCCCTTCCCTTCCCTCCCCTTCCCTGCTTCGCATCTCCTCCATGTATGGGTGTAGGTATTCATTCCACCCCTCTTCCCATCCTGTCTTAGGCTTCATACAGGCATCTAGCACTTCAGTCACGATGGTGTAGTGGTGCAAGCGATAGGACTTCAGGTCAACCTGGCAGGTTCGATTCTCACTTGGACATAATTTTTTGAATGCTTTTAAAGTTGAGGAAATAACTGGTACCATCGGCAAGCCGAAAGAAGGCTCTTTTCTCCTGCAAAAAATCGATTGCCCCGAGTGTAAAGTCAAAGAAATTGCCTTACTACTAGTGGAATCTGCTGTGTCACTTGCATTTTGTTTGAGCACACACGAAAAGAGCCTTAGAACTGCGCACGAAAACAAAATGCAAATGCCCCACAAGCAGATTCCACTAGTAGTAAGGCAATTTCTTTCACTTTACACTCCGGGCAATCGATTTTTTGCAGGAGAAAAGAGCATTCTTTCGGCTTGCCGATGGTATCAGTTATTATATAGTGGGTTATACTAACCCAAAAAGTATCTCTTATCTATATTTTACCTGCGATTGAAGTAGGGGAAATTTTTTATCCAGCTTAATTTGAATTCTACTTGCGACTGAAGTGGATGAAATTGTTTCTAAGCAAAGCAAAAAATAGGTTTATTTACCTTAGATTGTTAATTTTGTACACAGTAAAACTTATTGCCAGTCCAATGTAAATATGGATGAATTAATGATAAGAGAGCACCCTATCTTTTTTGGCATTTGATTTCGTCAAAATGTAGTTGGCTCCCAAATTTTACAGAATTTAGTACACTCATTAGTTGAAATATAATTTTTGAAAAAAATTTAGATCCAAATTTTTGTCATTTTTTTCAAAATATTATATGTATGTAGAATCATACTATGGCATATCTTTTATAATTAATCGTATTCAATTGCAATGGCAGTAGGTAGCCAAGTCAGTTGAAAATATTTTGCAATGCCTATTTTAAAAAATATTCCCACATTTGAATGTCATTTGATCTACCTGATCCTGTACCTGTACCTGATCAAATGACATTCAAATGTGGGAATATTTTTGACCGCGGAGCGGCCCGAAGGTCAGCTCCGCTGTCTATAGATTTTACTCAACTTTTGTCCTCATGTGTATATATGTATATATGTATATATGTATGTCTGTAAATGCTGGGAACGGGCTAATTCTCAACGGATTTGGACAAACTTTTTTTTTCCTGAAAGGTAATGAGATTTTAGGAAGATCTGGAGGGGTAGACCCGGAATTTGAACTTTTGAAACATTACTTTTTTTAGGTAGAAAGGTTGAAAATTTGGGTATGCTGTAAAAGGCTCAATTCTCAACGGATTGGGACAAACTTTTTTTTTTCCTGAAAGGTAATAAAATTTTAGGAAGATCTGGAGGGGTGGAACTGGTTTCCGAGCATTTGAAACATTACTTTTTTGGGTAGAAAGTTTGAAAATTTGGGTATGCTGTAAAAGGCTCAATACTCAACGGATTTGGACAAACTTTTTTTTCCTGAAAGGTAATGAGATTTTAGGAAGATATGGAGGGGTGGAACTGGTTTCCGAGCATTTGAAACATTACTTTTTTGGGTAGAAAGGTCGAAAATTTGGGTATGCTGTAAAAGGCTCAATTCTCAATGGATATTGACAAACTTTTTTTTTCCTGAAAGGAAATAAAATTTGAGGAAGATCTGGAGAGGTTTGACAAGTCCCGGAGCATTTGAAACATAACTTTTTTAGGTAGAAAGGTTGAAAAATGGGGTATGTTGAGAGCTCCGCGGTCACCTATTGCGCTCTGCGCCATATACTTGTTTAAAATAGGCATTGCAAAATATTTTCAACTGACTTGGCTACCTACTGCCATTGCAATTGAATACGATTAATTATAAAAGATATGCCATAGTATGATTCTACATACATATAATATTTTGAAAAAAATGACAAAAATTTGGATCTAAATTTTTTTCAAAAATTATATTTCAACTAATGAGTGTACTAAATTCTGTAAAATTTGGGAGCCAACTACATTTTGACGAAATCAAATGCCAAAAAAGATAGGGTGCTCTCTTATCATTAATTCATCCATTTTTACATTGGGCTGGCGATAAGTTTTACTGTGTACAAAATTAACAATCTAAGGTAAATAAACCTATTTTTTGCTTTGCTTAGAAACAATTTCATCCACTTCAGTTGCAAGTAGAATTCAAATTAAGCTAGATACAAAATTTCCCCTACTTCAATTGCAGGTAAAATATAGATAAGAGATAATTTTTGGGTTAGTATAACCCACTATATAATAATTTCATCCACATCATACAGGGGCAAGGCCCCTATGCATGGAGATGAAGATGACGTTGGTGATCAGCTGCTTGTTCACCACGGCCTGGTGGAAGCCCATGAAAAACAGATACATAATGTAGAGTCAAAAACCCTTTAATATGCAAGTAGAATTCAAATTAAGCTAGATAAAAAATTTCCCCTACTTCAATTGCAGGTAAAATATAGATAAGAGATAATTTTTGGGTTAGTATAACCCACTATATAATAATTTCATCCACATCATACAGGGGCAAGGCCCCTATGCATGGAGATGAAGATGACGTTGGTGATCAGCTGCTTGTTCACCACGGCCTGGTGGAAGCCCATGAAAAACAGATACATAATGTAGAGTCAAAAACCCTTTAATATGCCTCGAGTTGAAGTTGATGATGACCTGCTTGTTCACCACGGCCTTGTGCAAGCCCAAGGAGACCAAGTAGAAGCAAACGGGTGCCACCATCGTAATCTACATTCAAAATTATCTATATGATGCTATTTGTAGGCACAAAAACCCTTTAAAATGCCTCAAGACGAAGTTGATGATGACCTGCTTGTTCACCACGGCCTGGTGCAAACCCATGAAGCCCAGGTGGAGGCAAACGGGTGCCAAAATCGTAATCTACGTCCAAATTTACCTATATGGTGCTGTGTATAAGCCAAAAACACTTTGCAATGCCTCAAGATGAAGTTGATGATGACCTGCTTGTTCACCACGGCCTTGTGCAAGCCCAAGGAGACCAAGTAGAAGCAAACGGGTGCCACCATCGTAATCTACATTCAAAATTATCTATATGATGCTATTTGTAGGCACAAAAACCCTTTAAAATGCCTCAAGACGAAGTTGATGATGACCTGCTTGTTCACCACGGCCTGGTGCAAACCCATGAAGCCCAGGTGGAGGCAAACGGGTGCCAAAATCGTAATCTACGTCCAAATTTACCTATATGGTGCTGTGTATAAGCCAAAAACACTTTGCAATGCCTCAAGATGAAGTTGATGATGACCTGCTTCTTCACCACGGCCTTGTGCAATCCCAATGAGACCAAGTAGAAGCAAACGGGTGCCACCATCGTAATGTACATTCAAAATTACCTATATGATGCTATGCACAAAAACCCTTTAAAATGCCTCAGGACAAAGTTGGTGATGACCTGCTTGTTCACCATGGCCTGGTGCAAGTCCAAAGAGACCAGGTAGAAGCAAACGGGTGCCGAAATCGTAATCTACGTCCAAAAATACCTATATGATGCTATTTGTAGGACCAAAAACCCTTTAAAATGCCTCAAGATGAAATTGATAATGACCTGCTTGTTCACCACGGCCTGGTGCAAACCCATGAAGCCCAGGTGGAGGCAAATGGGCACCACCATCGTAATCTACGTTCAAAATTACCTACATGTTGCTGTTTTTAGGTGAAAAACCCAGTAAAAAGCACAATAATAGACCTGGAATTGAAAAACATGCAAAAAACCCAAAAAAACTGGATTTTTACCCAAAAAGTTGATGTTTCAACCTAAAAAACGCTTAAAATGCAAAAAATAAAAGTACCTTGACACTTTTTTGGCCTGATTTACCCTAGAACCGTTGAGATCTCCGCCCCAGAAGCAGCCAAAGTGTATGCAACACTTGCTGGACAGATGGTCAGTCGGACAGATGGTCAGTCGGACGGATGGTTGGTGTGCGCCCGGACACCTTTTTTGAAACAGTTTTTTAAGAATATCTCTTGAAAAAAAACACTTAGAAAATTTTTTCAAAAGAGGACCCCCACAATTCGACCACGGTGCATTGAATGAGCCTATTTGCAGTGCTCTACAACCTCTATTTGTGACGAGCTACAACCTGCCAAACTTTGGGAAAGCTGCAATAGGTTGTGTTGTTCGATAAGAGGGGCTTGGCGCTACCGATCCACTAATGCTCCGCTCGCGCAAGCCCAATAGTTGCACCCGCCTATGTTTGCTCAGCACAGCTACTTACAATTCAGGATTGACTGTAATGAATCGTAGTGAGGTGACCTGGAAGTGCCCCTCACTGCCCACCCTTCGGACAGCCAACTTCTTCAACCCTTCCCGCCGCCAGCCACGAGAGGCCTACGCGAGCCTGCCAGCCCCTCTTCCCTCCACTGCGACCTGGCATGATAGCCTAAGATCCCTCTTCTTGCCTTGCATCCTATACTTCATGCTCTCTCTTCTCTGCTCCCGCTGTGGCCCCCTCTCTGCCTCACTTCTCTCTCTTCTCCCTCCTGTGCCACTCCACACTCCCTCTCCCCTCCTTGCAGGCCCCCCCGCCTCCTTGCCGCACACACACACACCCCCACTGCCCCCTCTCTCCTCACATGGGCCCCCTTTACACTGCGTCCACATGCATCCCCCGCACTCCTGCTCTCTTTCCTCTGCCCTCCAGCACACTGCCTACACCCCCCTTCATGACGCCATGCCTCAGCACTGCCCTGCCCTGCCCTCTCTTCACCGCCATCTTGTCTGCCCCCTGTGTGCCCCCCACGGCTGCCCTATAAGAGCCTCCTCTTTCACCATCACGCCATCAGTCTGCCCTCTTGCTTCTGCTTCTCATCCGTATAAACTCTAATGTCTTCCTCTTCCTCCACATCCCAATCATCGCGGCCCACGGGCATAACAATAGGGACGAGTGAGTGCGCCTGCGAGGGTGGCCTCACTACGTGTTAGCAGCTGAGTGGTTGTTTGGTCCTCCATCTAACCAACCTCATCATTTAGTCCCTCATCTGTCCCCGTCCTAACACCGGCTTTGGCCAATCAGACCCAGCTCAATTTCATCTTCTCCATCATCTCTTCCGATTTTGAGTATTGTGTCTGAGTGCATTAGTGGATGTGGCAAAAGGACGATGTAAAGAAGTTGAACGGATTGAAGAAGTGGAGTAAGAGTGCAGTTGCATCCAACCAAGCACTCTGCCTGAGTTGTAAATCAGTATCAGAGTCTTCCTTTCTTCCTATTATTGTGCCTGGACCGGGTAGGTCCTCGGGGGGAATAGGTAGTGTCTTCCTAAATTAGCCAGTGCGGGGGTGGCAACGGCCTCCTGAAACAAAACGTAAGGGGTGAGAGCGGCCCAGGGTAGATTGAATCAGCGCCGGAGGTGCGAGCGGCCTCAGCAAGAAAAACGCCGGGAGTGCGAGCGGCTCCAGGTTGCCCAAAAACGCCGGGGGTGAGAACGGCCCTATTGCAAAAAACGTCGGTGCAGGCAGGAAGACAGCAAAAACCTCTTGTATTACACAATGTGACGGGGACAAGAGATGCCCCCATCCCATTGTGTTGTTATCGCATATAACCGCATATAACCAAGTGCAGACAGAAGAATATATCCGGAACCTTCTATCTGCATAGGCTTCGGCCAACCAGACTTGCTCCACTCCCTGCTTCATTTCTTCTCAGTCGTAAACCTGAGCCACCATCTAAACCTCCCTCAAGAGGTAGCCACACAACAAAGGCGGGACAGACAAGCCAGAGCAGAACGCAGAAGGCTTGCAGCAGCCTGTGACAACAGTCACAGCCCCAGCCCACAGAGGCGGGAAGGGCAGCCAGACTGGCCCATAACTCCTCCTCACCAGGCTGAAGGAGCGGAAGGAAGCCAAGGTTCACCTTGGACTCCCCAGAGTTCCCCCCCTGAGTTTTCAGGATTTGCTTGCTCTTCCCTCTTCTCTCAACCCAGCCCTCCCCTCCCAGCAGTAATAAACAGGGATGCGAGGAGAAAATGAAGAGTGATTGAGGGGTAGAAGAAGGTGAACTAGCTGGTGGGCAGGACGGACAGCAGCTCCGTGGCTGTTGCCAACCGCAGGTGCGGCGACAAGTACCAGTCCCTGCAGCTCAGCATCGCCACCACCACCTCACCCACACAGATTTCCCTCCCCCTTACTTTTGCAACTGCCTCCTCTCCCATCCACTCGTCAAAGTCTCTTGCTTACCTTTCCTCTCTTTGTTGCCGTTCCTGATCAGTCCAGTAGCAGAGAGCCTCCAATATAGTTCCTGATCAGTTCTATGTTGGAAAATAAATGAAAGAGAGTGAGAAGTTAGCTTTGAGCATAAAGATGAGGGAGATGTGGAGAACATTACTGAAGTCTGGAAGAGAGACCTAGCCCATGCGGTTCGGTGCTGCCCTTTAGGAACACCCGCCCCACGACGCCCAACTCCTCCGGCCCCATGCACAACAGCTGCATCAAAACGGTTGCCTTCTCCTTCCTCATCCCCCCTCCTAACCTTTCCTTCTTTACTACTCTTTCCCTTCCCCCAAGCCTTGCCTCCCATTTTCGGCCTGGCTGGAAGAGCAAGAAAGGGTGAAAGAACAAAGGCAGCATTTGAGGTAACAGGCCAGAGCTGCGCAGGTGGACACCGAGGGCCGGGACCTCATGGCCACCTACAGCCCCAACAGTTGCGCCGAGCACCTGCCTATATGGCTCCACATCGCCGCCTTCCCTGCCATCAACCAGGTCCCTCCCCTTTTAGCCCTTTCGCCTTCATCTATCCCCCGCTCTCTTCCCTCTTCCCCATCGGCGGTAACAGACAGGAATCGGGAGAGAGTAGGAGGAGTGATTGAAGTAAAGGAGGAGAGTAGAGACGTTGAACAAGGCTGCGGGCTAGCCGAAGAACAGCAGCGTCAGGGCCAACGCCAGCACACTCAGCCCAACACCGCTGCCCTCTTCCTCATCAGGCCCCGGTTTCCCCCATCACCCTTTTTCATTTCCTGCCTCCTGACTCGTGACCAGAAAGTGCCACCGCAAAGAGCTAAACTCTTCCCCTTCCCTTCCCCTGAAGCCCAGGCTCGAAACGGAACAAAGACATTGGGAGAGGAAGAGAACGGGTGCAGAAATGAGTAGAGTGTGTAGATACGGGCGGGCACAACTGCAGCCTGCTGTACAACCACCAGCACCCGTCCAACTTAACCAGCAACGACACCCTCCTGGCCATCTGCCCCAAGTCCCTCCCTCTCATCCCTTTTCTTCCCCTCTACTTCCGGCTTTTTATGGAGGCTTGTGAGGAGAGGAAGAAAGCAAGAGGAGTGACTGAGGTGAAGGATAAGGGTGGAAAGGATGAAAGAGTAAGCGGGTGGGCCAAACAGCAGCACCAGAGCCAACGCCAACTCCTGGAACCACAACGAGCATCAGCTCATACAGTCCAGCGGCATAGCCCTCTACCCCAGCTGCCCAGGAGCTGAGCAGTGAGCTGCGCCAAATGGCGGCTACTCGCTCAGTGGCAGCCCCAACAGTCACGCCGAGCACCCGCTCTTCCAGCCCCACATCGCCGCCTTTCCCCCCCTTGCCATCAACCCAGTCTCTTCCTTTTCCCCATGTGCTCCCAGTCGCCTCCTACCACCCCGCAAAACTGCTTCTCTCCTGTCCCCCCTTCCTTTCACTCTTCCCCTGCTTGCAACTATCGTTTTGTAAGCTTAGGGTGTGCCGTGGTGAAAAAGACAGAGCAAAGAATAGCAATCAGCTGGCGGATGGTCGAAGGAGGGGGCCAGGGTGCAGCGTGGAGAGCACTAACGAGAGGCGGCAACCCTCCATCCGTCATCGTCGGCACCTTCAGCACCACCCCAAAGGTCCACCTCCTCCTCCCCTGCCCTATAGGCCAGTTCCCCTCTCCTGGCAGAGCTGGGCAGGAAAGAGGAGAGACGTTTGAGACAGAGGCCGAGGAGATTGGCGAGCCTGCTGTTGGACATGCAGAACTGCGGCTCCAAGAGGAGCCACAAGCACCCCGACCGCCGGCTCCTAATTTCAACAGCATTCCGCCCCCTTCTGGCAGGCCCAGGATCATTTGGACCCCATCGCCACACCTCTGTTCCATAACATCCCCAATCCTAGAAGCACATCCTTTCCCTCCCCTTCCCCCCTTCAAGTGACCTTCTCAAATCAAAACAGTGCGGAATAAGCAATACATAGCTGTAATCCCACCTAGCTGTGAAATGTCTCATGCTAGGGTTGCGGATTCCTGAACTGTAATAGAGTAGGAAGGATGAATGTGAACAGGACTGGCGATTCAGGACAGCTCCCAGTCCAGTCAGGCCAGCTGTACCGACCTCCAGCGCAACGGCGGCAACACGACTAAAATCATCGCTAGCCCACCTTTCCCTCTTAATCTTTTTGCCGACCACCCGCCAGGCCCTAGTTATTAGCATCGCGTCATTCCATAGATTGAACGCTTGCTCCGAAAAAGGAAGGTAGGCAAGCAAGCTTGTCCTTCTTGAACATGTGGAAATCAACAGGAGCCGGGAGATTGAGCCGGGAGATTAGAGTTCCGTGTATAGCTACCGCTTCAGGGTCACTCTGCCTGCACTTCCAGCCCATCAATCTCCCTTACATCCCTTCTCCTCCTCTCACCTTCTTTAGATCTAGCTGAGAGTAGGAAATATCTGTGAGCCAGGAGGGAATAAGTAAGGTGTAGAATAGGTTAAAGTGAGGATTTACAACGCCCAACAACCACTGGGCCAACCGCAGTGGCGTCAACAAGTATCCTTCTCCTTCTTGCCCTATTCCTTCCTCCTGCCCTCAACCTCAATTTCCATCTCGCCAACTTTGCCTCGAAATGATTGAGCCAAGTAAAGGCATGCAGGAAATAGGTGAAGAGGGTGATGCTCGGTCATGGAGATGGCCAGCTGCTGCAACAAGGGCAACGACACCGACCACGGCCTGCCCAACGTCTGCTACGAGAAAGCCCAGCCCCGACACTCTCTGTGACCTCATCAGCAGCCCCATCCCCAAGCCCAGGTCCAAAGGTACCCTTTCCTTCTCCTTCTCCTGCGGCACCTTTGCATACCTCAGCCTAAGGGTGGAAGTGAGTGTACAGAGAAGGGCGGGATGTTCTAGCTAGGCGGGAAAGAGCAGTATATCCAGTTTTAAAAAGTCCACCGCCTTTGCCATCAGTGAGACTGCTTTCCCTATTGCCTTCTGGGAATTCAGCAAAACTTGCCTGTGCTTTTATGCTCCCAAACCCTCCCTCAACTCACTTCCATTATTTACCCCCTCCCCCACCATAAAGGCCCAAGCTTTCCTCCAACACCTTCCTCTCATTCCGCCTCCCGATTTCTGCCCCCTGCCAAGGTGTGAGAACAGTCTGAGAAGAACTGGAATGCCGCCAATTTGAGCGCAGCAAACCCCAGCAGACAGGCCAGGCCACAGCTGCTTCGCGGCCACGAAGTACTTGCACTCCCCGACCATCAGCCTCATTGAGCAGCACCCATACAAGGTACCCTTTCCTCCCCTTTCCCTCACCTCTTGTCATCCACCAGCCCTCACCCACTTCACCTTTTCACTCGATCCCTGCTTGCAACTAACGTCTTGTAAGGGTGAAAAGTAGTGAAAAGATAGGGAATAGAGTGGCAGGAATGAGCGCAGTATGGAAACTGATGAGGTGCTCCTCCCCCCGCTTACCAGGGACTCACACCATCCTTGGCTAAACCCCCCTCCCCCCTCCCTCACCCACCCTTCCTCAGCACCTTTTACTGTGTCTAAGTGAAAGGAAGTGTGAGAAGGAGTTATGCAGAGTAGGACAGGGTGCCCTAGAGGCCTATGAGTGGCTAGGGAGGCAGTGGCCAGTACTCCGCGGGGGCCGGCGCTCACTCTGGGCAGCTTCCAGCTCAACCAGGCCAGCCTTGTCAATGGCCAGTTCGACTGCGGAGCCACCACCGCCCACCTTTTGTGCGTCGCCCTCTACAGCTCCGTTTCATGTCCCTATCGGGAGAGGTCAATCTCCCCTTCGGCTTCGGCCACTCCGACTCGCTCAATTCATGTCTCTCCGCAATGTAATGCTTGGCCTCCGAAAATGGGACGATGCTAGCTCAGCTCAATCGCTAAATTGTTAATTTCATCTAAAATGTAAATGATGGCGATTAAGGCCAAAACTTGAGATAAGTTAAAAGGTAAATCGGAGTATAATTAAGTTTAAAACCATAAACAAAATTGAAAAACCTTTAGTAAAACCGGATCTCTAACATAATTAAAATGGAAATAGAGTCAAAGTCATTAAAATTATGAGTTATTATTAATTTAGCAAGATTACTTTAAGATTACTAAATTGATTCACACAACCAAAACAATTTCCGGATGGCTTGAACAGTTATGGAAGGTAGCATCGCAAAATCTTTCAGATTATTTGCTTGCTCCCAAAAGGGAGGGTAGATGAGCCTTCAACATTCCCGTCACTTCTTTGCAGCAGCCAGCTGTTGGAACATGGGCAACAACACCAACCATGGCCTGCCCAGCGTCTGCTATGAGAAGCCCAACGTCACTACCTCCACCCCGCTCCACCTGTTCAGCTGCCGAGCCTCCTGCCGTCTGGGCATGAGGGATGATGTCGGCGGGAGTGATTGCAGCTCCAGCGTGGCAGGGCCTAAACCACGCGTGTCTCCACAGCCCCAGCACCAGCGCCTTCCACAGCTCCGCCAGCGGCTTCATCCCACAGCCTATGGCGAAGGTTCTACCCCCCCCCCCCACCTCTCCTCCTCACCCTCCCTCATGAACCGGTCCATTTGTGAACCCCCTCTTCTCCTCTGGGACTTCTTTGCCAAAAGCCTATCATCGGTCCCTCTGCCCACCTGACCAGATAATGTTTCACAGTGGCTTAGGTGCGGACGAAGTTGGGAGAAAAATGAGATAGTAGGCTTGGTAAAGTAGACTGGGGATGAACAATAGAGCATTAGTGAAGCTAGCAGAGGGTGCAAACTGTCCGCGAGCATGGCATAGGTTTTATCTGGCTTCCCAAGGCTGGCGTTTGCTCTTGTACCCAATTCCTTCTCTGCGCACTCCTCCCCCCTTCCCTTTTCCTTGAGGGGTGGCTCTGGATCTACTCAAATCTCCCCTTAGAGCTAAATGAACAGGCAGTCATAGAAGCCTTCTGCGCCACTGATGGTGGCCAGCGGGTAGAAGGAGCTGGGTGCTGACCAGGGCTAAAAAAGAGGCTCTTCCGCATGTCTAGTCTCTGGCGTAATGCTCGCTCACTGCTCCCAGCTCCACCGTTCTTCCCTCCATTTTATGCCATCAAATCCAGCCCCAGCCATCCGCTAACACTCGTTCGCATCTTACCATCACCAGGACCATGGGATTTATTGGGAAGATCTTCAAGTTCTTGGCCAAGAACGGAGAGAGATGAGTGTGAAATTCATGGGTGTACGAGTGACGAAGGGCTGAACTGAGGATTGCGCATGAGATGCGGCACACGCTCCTCCATCAGCGGCCTTGCCAGCGCCCTGCTGGCATCACCGTTCCCCTCTCCTCTTCCACTATTGGTCTTCTGCCCCTCCCCTTCCCTCTACCGGGTCCAGCTTTCGTTTTGGCCTCCACTCTTCCAGAGCAGAAACTTTGTGAGTAAGGCTAGGCCGGGCAGATTACCTGGAAGGGCCAAGCATAAAAGGTGCCCCACTTTATCAGCACACCTCCCTTTCGCTGCTGGCATTGACACCAAGCCCCGCCTCCCGAGTCCTACAAAACATCTGATCCTCAGCCATCAAACAGCTTTTACTTCTTCATCCTTTCTGGACCAAGGGAAACAAGTGAAATCGGCCAGAATAGAATTAGGCTGGCAGGCTGGGGGGAGGAGTTTGAGGTAGTGAGGAGGAGAAAGCCAGTTGTAGGTTACGTGCCTTGGGAGCCGCAGTTGGCTGAAGGAACTAAGCTGAGAAGCTCGAGCCCCTACAGCATGGCTTACGTTCCCACCGGTGAGTTAACGCCACCTGCCAGCTCTCCCCCTTCTCTGGCTGATAGTTTTTGGCACCACTTCCTCATCATTCCCAGCTCAACCCTAGGTACCTGTCCAGGCTTTCATCATTCCTACCTTTCTCAGTCGGGACCCTGCCAGGGCAAAGGCTGCTGGAAGACCAAGGCTAGGCGGTAGGGCAGCAGTTGAGATAACTATGCGGCACTCCATCGCCCACTGCATTTGGGCCCCTCTCTGCCATCCCGTACATACACCTTCCCTTCCTCTCCCCTTTCCTAAACCCACCTCACGCTCAGGACCTCTGCATTGCTTGACGAAAGCAAAGGAAGATCCCATGAGCCATAAGAATAGCAGGTATATTCGCCCGGCAAAGGCCCAGAAGGGCTGTGCCGGATTCTCTAGCCTCTAGACAGCGTATCTCTCCGGGCCTTTCCCTTCAAGTGCTCATCCCACCCCTTTAGAAAGTGTGAGTTTTATGTTTCAAGTTTTTATTCTATTCAGTTTGGCTCTATTGAGCAAAAGTTTTTATCGTCAGGTGCAGTTTTTGTTGCTAAATTAGACAGAAAATCAGTTTATTTTATAACTTTCAACTAACACTATTAGTAATCAAGATTTTGAAAAATTTTCTGAGCTACGTACATTTCCTTCAGGCTTACCCCGCTTTTTCAGGCTTTCAAAAACCAAGATTAGTCTCATTTTACAATCCTGTCAAATTGGGCAAATAAAAAGCCAAAATTACAAAAATTAGAAAGCAAATAGTTGCGTAGCAGCGCTTTGTCTTTCAGACATTCGCTTGCTCGAAGAAGGGGGAGTAAGAGGAGCCAGAAAGTTTCTGCCTCTTCCTCCCTACACTTCTCTAATAGCTCTTCGTGGCACTGGGCAATCAACTGGGTGCAATCCGGGACACCGCCGCCTGGGTCACCATTCACGGCACCTGCTGGCTCCTAGCGACTACATTTAGCCCAGTTTTCATGGCCTCTATCATGCCGCCTTTTAGCAGCTAGCTTTGGGGCGCACAGACAGCCTCTCTTTTAGGAGCTCCTCTCTCGCACTCTTTTCCTTTCCTCCTCACCATCAATACCAGTGACCAAGGATGAAGTAAGAGAGTGAGAAAGGCTAGTTGAGTAGGAACGGAATGGGATGGAGCGGTTGCCAGCAAGGACGGCTCGAGCAGAGCCCACCGCATCCTGCCCAGCTCCGACAGCCACCACGGCTATGAGCAGCAGCTCATGAAGAGGAAGGACGTTGCATGGGTTGGCCTCGATACCCAGCCGCCTCTTCCTCCCTCACCCTCTAGGTTTGCCCTCTCCCAATTCCGCAGAGCCCCCGAAAATGCAAATTGGGCAGAGCAGCGGCAGCCATACCCCTCTTAGGCTGGAAGAGTGGCCCTGTTAGGCGGGGCACGCCGGGAATCCCCCCTGGTTCCCCCCGCCCTCCCAAAAGCCCGCCCTCCCAAATTAAATCCCCAGCTTTGGCTTTTAGCCAATTGTGACCTTTTCGAAATATCAGTCCAGGCCACAGCCTGTCTTTCACCATCAGGCGACAGAGCTTCTCCATTTTACTGAGCTCCTGCTGTAGAAGGAATAGGTACAGGACCTGTTTGTGTCTACAGCAGTATTTGGGTCAGTAGAAATGGGAAGGTTAACGCCATCTGGCTGCAGACTTAGGACCCAGACTGATGGAGGCGGAGGAGGGAAGTTAAATAAGGGAAGGGGATGGGGACGAGCTAAATAGATAAGTGGGAGCAATTTAGATAAGGGACGGGAGTTAAAAAGGTCAAGTTTGTAGACAATGACTGAATCAGACTTATCATATGGGTGAAACATCATCCGAGTGGGTAGACGCCTATCACTCAAAACCTCTTCTCTCATCGTCACATATGAGGCCTCTTCCTCCCGGGGACTTCGCCTCTCCTAGGCATGCACCAGCAGGAGGGTGTGGCTATTTCGCCCCCCTTCTGCGCCACCTCCCCACAATTGCTCTCTCCCCTATCCCCGCTCATAAAGAGGAAGGACAAGCTGGCCAATACCTTTTGCGTCCGCTTGTTGCCTTCCGTCTAGGGCTGCGCCTGGCTTGAACCGCCTCCCTTTCCCCTCCCCTCCTTCACCTAGCATTCCTCCTTTCTGTGCTCTAATTTCCCCCTCGCCTGTCGCAAGGACTGTATAAGGGCCTGTTTTTAAGGGAAGGGAGGGTGGATAACACTCTGGCCATTCCTCTTCGCCCCTCTATACCCTTTCACGCCCTTTTTGCACTCGATCCCGCCCCTGCCCCATATTTGCCTTTGGGTAGTGGCAGTGTAGGAGGCAGTGAGATGGAGAGGTAGATTGAGAGGTGAGGAAGGTGGGCAAGCAGGTGTGTTCCCTCCCGTGTGCCGCAAACCCCGTATTTAAGATGCTCCACCACTCCCCCCCTCACTACTTTTCTAGCTCCTGCCACCTTACTTGTACAAAGAAGGCCTCGGCCTATCACAAGGCTTCGGCCATCCAGACCCAGCTCAATTCCAATCTGCTTCCGCTGTGACTACTTCATCTTTATTTAAACTTATTCCAATAACCAGATAATTTTGAATCTTTAATCATCATTCCCAACTATTTAGTTTGGCTCTTTGCTGACAAGCAAAGCCAGGAAAGCAGTAAAGTTGCCACCTCCATCTTTGTGTCAAAATCGACCATACCACCCACCCAATTGCTTCCGCTTCACCCCTGTTCAGCTAGGAGTGTCAGCAGCTCATTTCCTTTCTGCTTTCTGCTAAACTTTTGATTGGCCTAGATCCCATGCTGGGTTCATGAAAAAGAGTCATTGGTCTCAATCAACGAAGCAGTAGTTTTCTTAATTTGAGCACAGTATTATAAATTACATAATGAGTTTAATGTCTGATGCCACTGACTTTAACTTGCCTGTCCTGTTACTTTCAAAATTACTAAAGAGCAATTTTGTTTATGCTAACAGAAAGCAAAAATTGAGTTCAGGTACTAAAATAAAATAAACAATGTCTAATCATTCGTTTTTGATGCAAGTTTTCGAAACTTCTTGCAGATACACCTTTAGCTGGTAAAATAAAAAGGTAATTTGGTTGTATAAATGAGAGTAAATGTTAGAATAGATGAAAATTTAAAAGATTAGCATTGCAAAATCTTTCAGATTATTTGCTTGCTCCCAAAAGGGAGGGTAGATGAACCTCGCTTGCCTATCAGCTAAAAAACCAATCTTGCTTTTTACCACCAGCGTTTTTCCGTTTCCTTTTGCCTTAGGAAGCTATGATGAAGAGTGGTAGAGTTTGACAGGTGAGAAGTGCGAGGCTAAGACGAAGGGTGGTTGGAACGTCTGGAGTGGTGGCTAGGTCCTGGTGAGCTGTTCTCCCTCGCGTGGCTGCCACCCAATCTCACTGACCTCCTCTTCACAACTTCGCCCTTTCTCATCTCCCATCTTCTTTTGCCTACAATCCCACACGTCTTCACCCTTTCACAACTCGCACCAATATTAATTCTTCCCTCCTCCTTTATCCTAGGAGTGACCGAGCAAATTGGAATTTAGGATAGAAATGAGCCAAGGCTTGGAAGAAGGACAGCTGCTTGGCATCTGAAACAGCCTCAGTGAAAAGCCATCCTGCCGACGCCATCAGCAAAGGTTCCTTCTCTTTCCCCCCCCCCCCCTCCCATCCTGTCCCAATTATTGCCCACTTTTGGGTTTCAACATTTGCATATGCCAGAATAGACCGGGTTTAAGCTTTTCTGCCTTTAGCTATTTCCTAACAGGCCAAACCAAGCCACAAGTTTAGGGTTGAGAGAGAAGTTGAGAGCTAAGTGAGCTAAAGGCATAGCGCATTTCTTGTGTCTGTGCTACTTTGTTCCCTCCTCATATTCTCATTTCCGCCACCTTTTGAATCCCTCCTAGACTGAGAAGAACTCTGGCAAACCCTGCTCCCTCCTTTCTGTTTAAACCTTCCCTCTTCCTATCTTAAATGCTTCTTTTTGCTTCGGCCGGTCGAACCCCCTCAATGCTACGTTTTTGACCGCGGAGCGGCCCGAAGGGCCGCTCCGCGGTCTATAGAGGTTACTAAACTTTTGTCCTCATGTGTATATATATGTGTATGGGTATCTGGAAATGCTGTCCACGGGCGAATTCTCAACGGATTGGGACAAACTTTTTTTTTCCTGAAAGGTAATGAGATTTTAGGAAGATCTAGAGGGGTGGAACCGGTTTCCGAGCATTTGAAACATTACTTTTTTGGGTAGAAAGGTTGAAAATTTGGGTATGCTGTAAAAGGCTCAATTCTCAACGGATTGGGACAAACTTTTTTTTCCCTGAAAGGTAATAAAATTTTAGGAAGATCTGGAGGGGTGAAACCGGTTTCCGAGCATTTGAAACATTACTTTTTTGGGTAGAAAGTTTGAAAATTTGGGTATGCTGTAAAAGGCTCAATTCTCAACGGATTGGGACAAACTTTTTTTTTCCTGAAAGGTAATAAAATTTTAGGAAGATCTGGAGGGGTGAAACCGGTTTCCGAGCATTTGAAACATTACTTTTTTGGGTAGAAAGTTTGAAAATTTGGGTATGCTGTAAAAGGCTCAATTCTCAACGGATTTGGACAAACTTTTTGACCGCGGAGCGGCCCGAAGGGCCGCTCCGCGGTCTATAGAGGTTACTCAACTTTTGTCCTCATGTGTATATATGTATATATGTATATATGTATGTCTGGAAATGCTGGGAACGGGCGAATTCTCAACGGATTTGGACAAACTTTTTTTTTCCTGAAAGGTAATGAGATTTTAGGAAGATCTGGAGGGGTAGACCCGGAATTTGAACTTTTGAAACATTACTTTTTTGGGTAGAAAGGTTGAAAATTTGGGTATGCTGTAAAAGGCTCAATTCTCAACGGATTGGGACAAACTTTTTTTTTCCTGAAAGGTAATAAAATTTTAGGAAGATCTGGAGGGGTGGAACTGGTTTCCGAGCATTTGAAACATTACTTTTTTGGGTAGAAAGTTTGAAAATTTGGGTATGCTGTAAAAGGCTCAATACTCAACGGATTTGGACAAACTTTTTTTTCCTGAAAGGTAATGAGATTTTAGGAAGATATGGAGGGGTGGAACTGGTTTCCGAGCATTTGAAACATTACTTTTTTGGGTAGAAAGGTCGAAAATTTGGGTATGCTGTAAAAGGCTCAATTCTCAACGGATATTGACAAACTTTTTTTTTCCTGAAAGGAAATAAAATTTGAGGAAGATCTGGAGAGGTTTGACAAGTCCCGGAGCATTTGAAACATAACTTTTTTAGGTAGAAAGGTTGAAAAATGGGGTATGTTGAGAGCTCCGCGGTCACCTATTGCGCTCTGCGCCATATACTTGTTATAAATATCTTTTGGTCCTAATTTCCAATTATACATTATAATCTCAACTTTCTAAATCTTTAGTTTTAATGCAGAGAAACTAAAAACAATTGTAAAAGAAACGGCGGAAACTTTGACAGACATAAAGTGAGTTTGTCTTAGCAATTAAGTTTGATTTCATTAAACTTTATTCAGCCCCGCATGCTTTGTTTAAACAATGACGTAGGAAATAAATTCATGGAAAGATCTAATAGTAAAATTTAAATGTCAACTTTCTTGAAAATTATGTCTTATTAACTTTTGGTTAACAAAATAAACTGTGACTTTGTTTTTGAATTTACGAATTAAAAGAAATTACGAATTAAAAGTTTTCTTGAAAGAAAATAGAAAAATGAATTAATTTTGAAGTTTGTAAAATAATAGAATAAAACCAAAAAGTTCGGTAACAAAAGTTAGCACTAAAAACCTTTCTTTGTAAATTCCGGTTTGCAAATGTAACCAAATATAGTTATAATTAAATAGAAAATGTTAATAATTCTTAAAATGTGAAAAGTTTAATTGCTTAGCAGTGCTCAGTTTTTCAAACATTCGCTTGCTCGAAACGGGGGGAGTAGGACGAGCCAGGATGTCTCATCCCTAGCCTCCTTTCATCTTTTCCCAGCTGGAGACAGCCAAGATCCACCCCGCCGCCCTCGCCCCATCAGCCCCCAAGAAATAACAGGCCTATTTTTAAAGTTTCTCCTTCTTCTTAGACTCATTCACAAGGCCTTAGCAGCATTTATTAACAATTGTATTAAGTGCATGCTCATAAAGAGGAAGGACATTTGTCCATCGCCTCAGAAATAAGAGTAGAATCTGTGTCCTCTCCCCCGCCTTCCGAGCCCATTTTTCAGCTACTAGGCTGCTTGAAGCTGCTTACCAGATTGCCAGGGCTTTAGGCATAAAGTAGCCGAGCTGGAGTGGGTGAGCAGAGAGCGAGGGCATAGCCGACGCCAGGAGACAGTCATTTCTTCCCGCTCCAGCCAGCCTTTAGTTCCTAATATTCACCTACCAGTTCAGCCTCCACCCAGTTCCTGCTAGCTTTTGGACTTCTAAGCTGAGCACACTAGCCAAAATGCGCCGGTCTCCTAAAGCTGATTGTGTATACAAATCTCTGCCAGTCTCAGACTCAGTATTCATTCCAAAATCAAAAGTCGGACAGCTCTTCCTCCTCAACAGCCAAGCCAAGATGCCTCATCGTCATCAACCCTTGCCCTGCCTCCAGCATCCTCTCCTTCGATTACACCATCCAGGTTCCTTCTTCTGCGGCTTTCCCCTGGGCTGTTGCTCGAATGGGACTGTGTCTTTTGTGTTTTCCAACAGCCTGGTAAAACAGGGAGCGGGTGGAAGGAGCTGCTACAGCCTGGCTGGTTCTGCGACAGTGCGCCAGCTTTTTCATCTGCTGCCCCAGAAAGGCTCTCATGATCCATTGCGGCGCTAACTGACACCCGTTCATCGAGAACCAACGCTTCAGTCTTCCCCGGCACCCACTGCCTCTACTGCATCTCTCTTCGTCTGTCCGTGGCCCTGCCCATCTCGTTGGCTACGCCGCCACAACTATCCTCTACCCTTCACCTCACTTGCCTAGGCCCCGTTCAGCATTTGCTACCTGATAGGTTCTACTATCACAGGACAAGGCAAGTCTTTCCTTTCCCTTTCATACATTTAGTATGCCCATTGAATCGAATTAAGGCTGTAAGAAATACGGCATGAATATCCTGCTTTGTCTTTAAGCTAAAACTTGGAAAATAGTATTTGACTGCCGGCAGGATAAAAGGTAAGTGGGATGTGAATTGCAGGACTGGGCTGCAGGGAGCATGGCCCAGTGAAGGTGAAGGCCGCTGGGGACGGCCAGTTTGGCTGCCTGTTCCTCATCAACCTAGCCCTGCCTCAACTCCGCATTCTCGCTCTCCACCCCTCTACCTCCTTCCTGCTCCCACCGCTAATGTTTCGAAGGCTAGTTCGAATCAAACCCCCAGGTAAGAGTTTCTTTCTTCTCCCCGGCATCCTAGGCATTAGCATTTTGGGAAATTCCAAAGTTTATCTGCTGAATATTAGTGACTAAAATATTGTTCAAGTTAGTACAAGAAATATAAAGTAAATCAAGTTTATTGCTAGCCAGAAGATGAATCGAATTCATGGTTTGGAGATAATGAATGTTTTCAGAAAAGCTGCGAGCGATTGGGACCTGAGCCAATGCTGCCATTTCGGCCTCGACTTCCACACTTCCTGCAGCCTCACCGATAACGTCAACTGCCTCTTCTCCATCGTCTGTGCCTGCAGGCTGCTCAACGACACTCTTCCGCATCTCTGCACTGCTCTGCTTCAGACCTCGGCTACTGGTTCTTTGCCTCATTCCCTGCACAGGTTCCCAGCCTTTCTGTTCGTCCATGACTAAGATTGGTCTCATGTCTCTGCTATTGAATAAGAATAGAGAATAGGAATGAATGTTAAAAGTAATTTAGAAGTAGAAATAGAAGTTAATGATGGTTTGGTGAAAGATAAAAAGGCAGTTAGTTAAGAAATAATATAAAATGGAGTAAAAAGGAGTGGATAATATAAATAATAAAAGTATCAAAGTTGACCTAAGAACTGAACTAAGAACAAAAGGAGTTGTTTTAAGGTTTCGCAGCCTTTGATTGAGGTTCGAGAGTGCAGAGGGTCTGCCGGGCGATCTGTTCGTGCTGCTACTGCCTCCCACTCTCCCCATAGCTCGTCATCCCAGCTGCAGTCCACCTTCCGACGCCCTACCCACTCCTATCCCCGGTTCTTACAGTTTCTTGGTCAAGGATAGAATTAGCAAAATGGCATCATAGTTTGATATAATAATAAGAATAATAATAGGTTAGTTCAGTAAATTTAGGATTGAAGTTAGAAGTTTGATAGAGCTGAGAAAATAATAATTAGCTGAAGTAACTTGACAAATAGTGATGTGAAGAAGTTGACATTAAGTATAGCCAGTATTGATGCATATGAGTGATTGTTTTTGCTGCGCTTCATCTTGCAGATGGCCGCTTGCACATGAAAAGGAAGGACGTAGTGAGGTGACCTGGAAGTGCCCCTCACTGCCCACCCTTCGGACAGCCAACTTCTTCAACCCTTCCCGCCGCCAGCCATGAGAGGCCTACGCGAGCCTGCCAGCCCCTCTTCCCTCCACTGCGACCTGGCATGATAGCCTAAGATCCCTCTTCTTGCCTTGCATCCTATACTTCATGCTCTCGATTCTGTGCTCCCGCTGTGGCCCCCTATCTGCCTCACTTCTCTCTCTCCCCCCCCCGGTGCCACTCCACACTCCCGCTCCCCCCCTTGCCGGCCCCCCCCCCCCCGCCTCCTTGCCGCACACACACACACCCCCACTGCCCCCTCTCTCCTCACATGGGCCCCCTTTACACTGCGTCCACATGCATCCCCCGCACTCCTGCTCTCTTTTTTTCTGCCCTCCAGCACACTGCCTACACCCCCCTTCATGACGCCATGCCTCAGCACTGCCCTGCCCTGCCCTCTCTGCGCCGCCATCTTGTCTGCCCCCTGTGTGCCCCCCACGGCTGCCCTCTAAGAGCCTCCTCTTTCACCATCACGCCATCAGTCTGCCCTCTTGCTTCTGCTTCTCATCCGTATAAACTCTAATGTCTTCCTCTTCCTCCACATCCCAATCATCGCGGCCCACGGGCATAACAATAGGGACGAGTGAGTGCGCCTGCAAGGGTGGCCTCACTACGGAATGAAAACAAGTGATACCAATGATGCAGTAGGATGTATTGGTCCTAGAGAAGATACTAAGTGATTAATAGTGGAAATCTGAGACAATTTTTTTATTCCAAAACATTTCCAACAAGTGTTACACACCAGAATGACCACAAAACCTCAATTTTCTTGTTCTTGAATGATTGGCTCATTTTTTCTGAGAATTTCTGGTATGTTGGCCACATGAGATCCCTGTTTTGGGAGCATGTGGAAAATTTCCAATTACTTGACCCAAAGACCTAATGTTTTCAAAACCCAAAAAGTGAATTAGAGGTTTACCTATTAATTTGCTCTAATTTTGGGCCCCAGCATTTAAATTTTAATAATTTTAATACCAGAAGGCTGATTGTTTCAAAAGCCGAAATCAAATTATGGTGGTTTCTCTTGGAAACTTGCTGATTTTGGGTTCAAGTGGATATTTTTGCTGCTGCCTTCTTCTAAGCAAATTTTTAATATTTTGTTTATTACTTGGTTCAGTTACGTATTGCTTAGAAGAAGGCAGCAGCAAAAATATCCACTTGAACCCAAAATCAGCAAATTTCCAAGAGAAACCACCATATTTTGATTTTGGCTTTTGAAACATGAGCCTTCTGGTATTAAAATTATTAAAATTTAAATGCTGGGGCCCAAAAATTAGCATTCGGTAAACCTCCAATGCACTTTTTGGTTTTTGAAACATTAGGTCTTTGGGTCAAATAAGTTGGATTTTTTTTGCACAGGCTCCCAAAGCAGGGACTCACTCATACAGCCAACATACCAGAAATTCTCAGAAAAAATGAGCCAATCAGTCGAGAACAAGAAAATTGAGGTTTTGTGGTCATTCTGGTGTGTAACACTTGTTGGAAATGTTTTGGAATAAAAAAATTGTCTCAGATTTCCACTATTAATCACTTAGTATCTTCTCTAGGACCAATACATCCTACTGCATCATTGGTATCACTTGTTTTCATTCCGTAGTGAGGCCACCCTTGCAGCTGCGCTCGTCCCTATTGTTATGCCCGTGGGCCGCGATGATTGGGATGTGGAGGAAGAGGAAGACATTAGAGTTTATACGGATGAGAAGCAGAAGCAAGAGGGCAGACTGATGGCGTGATGGTGAAAGAGGAGAAAGTGGGCCACCGTGGGGGGCACACGAGCGACGATGGCGGCGCAGAGAGGGCAGGGCAGGGCAGTGCTGAGGCATGGCGTCATGAAGGGGGTGTAGAGCAGTGTGCTGGAGGGCAGAAAAAAAGAGCAGGAGTGCGGGATGCATGTGGACGCAGTGTAAAGGGGGCCCATGTGAGGAGAGGGGGCAGTGGGGGTGTGTGTGTGTCGGCAAGGAGGCGGGGGGGGGGGCGCTGAAGAGAGGGAGAGAGGGAGTGTGGAGTGGCACAGGAGGAGGGAGAGAGAAGAAGTGAGGCAAGGGGGCCACAGCGGGAGCGAGAGAGCATGAAGTATAGGATGCAAGAGCGAGAAGAGGGATCTTAGGCTATCATGCCAGAGGTCGCAGTGGCAGGGAAGAGGGGCTGGCAGGCTCGCGTCAAGGCCTCAAAAAGGGGGAGAAAAAAGAAAAAAAAAAAAAAAAAAAATAAACAAAAAAAAAAAAAAAGAGAAAAGGGGGAAAGGAGGAAAGTGGCTGGCCCAGGCGAGGAAGGAGTTGAAGAAGTTGGCTGTCTCGAAGGGTGGGCAGTAAGAGGGGCACTTCACTAAAAAAAAAAAAAAAAAAAAAAAAAAAAAAAAAAAAGATGGAGCGCAGCAAAAACAATCATCTCATTATACTGCATCAATACTGGCTATACTTAATGTCAACTTCTTCACATCACTATTTGTCAAGTTACTTCACTAATTGTTTGGTTTCTCAGCTCTATCAAACTTCTAACTTCAATCCTAAATTTACTGAACTAACTTATTATTATTCTTATTATTCAATGAAGCTATGAGTGTGCCATTTTGCTAATTCTATCCTTGACAAAGAGACTGTAAGAACCGGGGATAGGAGTGGGTAGGGCGTCGGAAGGTGGACTG
The DNA here is from genome assembly GCA_030248095.1 of Ptycholaimellus sp. GST1_10. Lineage (NCBI taxonomy): Eukaryota > Metazoa > Nematoda > Chromadorea > Chromadorida > Chromadoridae > Ptycholaimellus > Ptycholaimellus sp. GST1_10. Next base: position 37,150 of record JASANA010009030.1, read on the forward strand.
CCAGCTTCAAATAACGGCACTCTGTTGGGGAGAGTGGGAGGCAGTAGCACGGCAAACAAATCGGCAGGCAGACCCTCTGCACTCTCAGAACCTCAATCAAAGGCTGCGAAACCTTAAAACAACTCCTTTTGTTCTTAGTTCAGTTCTTAGGTCAACTTTGATACTTTTATTATTTATATTATCCACTCCTTTTTACTCCATTTATATCTTATTTCTTGGTTGACTGCCTTTCTATCTTTCACCAAACCATCATTAACTTCTATTTCTACTTCTAAATTCTTTTTAACATTCATTCCTATTCTCTATTCTTATTCAATAGCAGAGACATGAGACCAATCTTAGTCATGGACGAACAGAAAGGCTTGGGAACCTGTGCAGGAATAGAAGGCAGAGAACCAGTAGCCGAGGTCTGAAGCAGAGCAGTGCAGAGATGCGGAAGAGTGTCGTTGAGCAGCCTGCAGGCACAGACGATGGAGAAGAGGCAGTTGACGTTATCGGTGAGGCTGCAGGAAGTGTGTATAGTCAAGGCCGAAATGGCAGCATTGGCTCAGGTCCCAATCGCTCGCAGCTTTTCTGAAAACATTCAT